>CAUYQG010094827.1:0-52174 GCA_963574415.1 Tarsius wallacei
AATAAATCAAAAAAACTAGCCGGGCGTGGTAGCGCACGCCTGTAGTTCCAGCTACTTGGAAGGCTGAGGCGGAAGGATCGCCGGAGCCCAGCAGGTCGAGGCTGCGGTGGCCGGGAGCGGCCACTGCACTCCAGTCTGGGCGACAGAGCGAGACTCCAACTCAAAAAAAAAAAAGAAATAAAAAATAGAAAAACTAGACTTCATTGATATTAAAACAAACACAAGAACTTTTTTCTCTTTCTGCTCTCTGTCATGTGAAGACACAGCAAGAAGATGGCCGCCTGCAGACCAGGAAGAGGGCTCTCCCCAGAACCTGACACTCTGGCACCCCGATCTCAGACTTCCCAGCCTCCAGAATCTTATGAAATAAGTTAGTGTTAAGCCAAAAAAAAATAAAATAAAAGCGCGGGAGAGGGGGAGGGGGGGGAGAGAGAGAGGGAGAAACTTTTGTGCTTCACAGCATAACAGTGAGAAAGAACGACCAGAGTGTTAGAAAATATTCAAAGTATATATCTGATAAGTGACTTGTATCCACAATATATAAAGATCCTTTATTATTCAAATAATTTTAAAAAGTAAGCCAATTAAAAAATTGGGTAAATGATTTGAATAGCCATTTCTCAGAGAAGACACACAAATGGCCAATAAGCACATGCAGAGATGCACAACATCATTAATTCTTAGGGACATGCAAATCACAGCCACCACAAGCTATCATTTCATACCCATTAGGATGGTTAAAATAAAAAAAGACAGACAATAACAAGTGTTAATGAGAATGTGGAGATACTGGAACCCTCCAACTGTGACTGATGGAACTGCAAAATAATGTAGCTGCTTTGGGAAACAATTTGGCAATTTCTTAAAAAATTAAGCAAAAATATAAATTCCTAGTTATATATAAAAACACATGGAAAGATGCTCATACAAAAGCTTGTAGACATTCTTAGCAAAATTATACATAGTAGTCAAGAAGTGAAAAAAACAAGATGGCTATCAATTGATAAGTGGATAAACACAATGTGGCATATATCCATACATTATTAGGCAACAAAAAGGAATTAAACACTACACGTATTACTTCATGATGAACAATTTACAACATTATGCCAAGTGAAAGAAGCCAGTCAAAAACACTAAAAACTACATGGTTCCACATGCCTGAAATGTCCAGAATAGCCAGACCCACAGAGACAGAAAGGAGATTCGTGGCTGGTATGAGGTAGAGGAAGGAGAAAATAAGGAGTCCTGGGTAAGAAATGAGGGTTTCTGTTCGAGGTGATGAAAATGGTCTGGTATCAGAGAGTGGTGATGGTGGCACAATTCTGTGAATTTAATAAAAACCATTAAATTGTCCACTTGTAAAAAATAAGTTTTATGGCATGGGAGTTACATCCCAATATTTACTTAATCGTCGGCGATGGGGAATGATGTCTGACCTGTGAGTTAGAGAGAAGGCATGAAGCCAGCTCTGCTCGGTTGTTTCCGGGCTTCTTTTCTTAGGCAGCTGTACTGAGCAGGCAACGGTCTGCCCACATGGGAAGGCCTGCAACTGCCCAGATTGGCCTCTGACCGGAAGGTAAGTCCACTTCATGGGGACATAAGAGAGAGCCCTATTTGGGGACACAGTTGAAAGAACATTCTATAACTCAAGACTGAGAGCTCAAAAAGGAGACTATTGTATGCTTTATATGTGTGAATTCTGAGTCTTATTTCACATTTAGTTCCTAACTCAGGAAGGTAAGAAATAATTTTAATGACAGAGCCCTGCAAATTCCAAAATCAACCAAAGCCTATGAGTCTGTATCCAGTTCTCTTTTGTTCAAAGGGAGATTAGCAAGAGTTAGACAGATGTTAAGGACGTATTTACACCAAAGTGAATTTCACCAACTGCAGATAATAAAAACTCAGTCAGAGGAATCATTTTCTCAATATATGATTCAAGGCTATTTAGTTTTATATTTGTATAACATCTAAAATAGTCTTTTAAGCCAGTCACCAGTTAAAAATACATTTTGTGTGCATTGCTTGAGGCCCATGAGAGAAGGCTTCTTCTGTCTGGACAGGTCAGTTTGGGGCCACATCTTAATATAGAAAGAGGCCCACAGAGCCGGCCTGGGTTAGTGCAACATAGGTATTGCTGCAGTATCAAGTGTGTTCCACAGCCAGATCAGACCACACTTCCATACCAAAGGAGAAAGCCAGAGTGTGCTTCCTCTTTAGCAGAGTCCACAGACTTCATTCTTAATGAGCAACACTCTCATTGCCTCTGGTTTCTTTAACTGCTCCCTTGTTTCAGGCTAAAACACAAAAAATACGGTACTAGAAAGAGGCAAAGATGATTAAACCATTGCTTTCTTCCTGTTTTTCTTTTCTTATTTCGTCAGAATGTGCCACAGCCCCTACCCGGCAATCCAGGGCCTGTTTTCATTAAAATATACAAGGACATTTGAGCTGAAATAATCTGAGTTTACAATGCAATGGCAATTTTAGGAAAAGGAAGAGCCTGTGACAGTAACTTTAACGCTCAGTGAATCTCTTGCACTTAGAGATTTAATAGAACTCATTTCAGAAAATCACAGCAGCCAGAATGAGGGTATTTCAGTGTGAGTCCTTCATTTGAGAGAGACCAAGTGGGCTTGATAATATGGGAAGATTCAAGGACAAGTTAGCAGCATGTCAGAAAAGCTCTCCATGAGAGAAGAACAGAGCAACTTTCCAGAAAAATCAAAAGGCCTTGTGATACAATCAAAGTAGCATGGATTCCAGGGGCTGGCAGAGCCCAGGTTGGAGGCTTGCTCATCTGCAACCTTGAACAAGCTATTTAACCTCTCTGAGCCTCAGTTTCCTCAGCCATCTGTGGGGATAATGGCAAGTAGGTTGGCATGAAGTTCAAACGCAATAATTGGTCCATGTAAAGCTTAGAATCTGAACTATACAAACTAGTTTTCTCTGGTATCACGTTTAAGGGCATGACCAAATAGCAAAAATCTCCTACCTGTTCAAAGGTATTATCTGCTCACGCTATTCTCTTAAGCTGAAAACACTGATGCCCACACCCTTAAAACCTTTCATTGTTCTACACTCAGCAAGTCAAAATACATACCTTCGGTAGAATGAGGATGATTATGGCAATCATAGTAATGGTAACATCTACACTATTACCCAAAATGCTGATTAAAACTAAAAATAAGAAAAATGGGCCAGGAGTGGTGGCTCAAGCCTGTAATCCCAGCACTTTGGGAGGCTGAGATGAGGGGATTGCCTGAGCCCACGGGTTTGAGAATAACCTGGGCAACTTGGAGAGATCTCTTCTCTACAAATAAATCAAAAAATTAGCTGGGCGTGTTAGTGCACATCTGTAGTTCCGGCTACTTGGAAGGCTGAGGTGGAAGGATCACCTAAGCCCAGCAGGTCAACGCTGGGGTGGCTGTGAGCGTGCCACTGCACTTTAGCCTGGGTGATAAAGTGAGACTTCAACTCAGAAAAAAAAAAAAAAAAAAAGAATAAAGATACTAACTAACAATGGTAAAAAGCTCAGACTCTTGAGGCTAGATCGACTGGGTTCAAACCCAGCTCTGTCCATTCTCTTTGTGACCTTGAGCCATGACTTAACAGCTTGGTCCTCATTTTCACTGCCTGTAAAATGATGATAATAGGCTGGGTGCAATAGCTCATGTCTATAATCTCAGCACTTTGGGAGGCAGAAGCGAGAGGACTGCCTTAGTCCAGGGGTTCAAGACCAGCCCGGGCAACTTGGTGAGAACTCATCTCTACAATAAGTCAAAAAGTTAGCTGGGCATGGTGGCACATGCCTGTAGTTCCAGCTACTTGAGAGGCTGAGGAGGAAGGATCGCCTGAGCCCAGCAGGTCAAGCCTGCAATGGCTGTGAGCATGCCACTGCACTCTAGCCTGAGTGCAAAAAAAAAAAAAAAAGTGGTAATAATAGTGCCCACTGCATGAAGGCATATAAGGAATCAATGCATTAATACCTGGAAAACACTTGGAACAGAGCCTGATGCAAAGCGAGAGCTACATTAGTATTTGTTAAACAAATAAAATACAGAAAAATTTTGCATAGAGTATATCCTTCCATATTAAACACAGGGTTTTTGATGTCTACTTATATGCCTAATCCTGAATTGTACCCCACATCTTTAAAATAAAATGTTCAAAACAAAACAAAACAAAAACAGGGTTCTATCATGGGTAGGGAATAAGCCAAAGCTCCAAGATGTGCAATGACTTGTCCAGGGTCACCCACCCCAGGTATGACAAGTGTAGAATCAGAACCCAGGCCTGCTTCTTTGTTTTATTCGAATCCTGTGCTTCTCCTGGCACAAGCTAGACACTGCTTCCACAATGAGCTCAAGCCTGAATAAGCAATAAGACAATTAGAGGCAGACACTGGTCACAAATATGCTCTTTTATCTTACCTGATTTTCAGGGGCATAAGTGAAGTTTTCAAAAAAGATAAACTACTTGATATGCAAAGTAAGGGAAATAACCCAGCTTCGTCCTGCCAACAGGGCTGTAGAGTATGAGAGTAAGTAGATCATCCTAGCAAATAAATATTAAAATTTTACAAGCTGATCCACCTTCCTGCCCAGGAGGTAAACACTTAGTTACTAAATAAATATTTCTTTTCTCTGCTCACTAAGAGCTCTGTTTCTGCGAAGAGCAGTAATATGTCCCAGTTTATCTGCAATTGGGACTAGAGTTACAGGCATTCCTCCAATTTTTCTCTGAATATTCTGCCATCTATTGTCTACTACGTAATAAAGAAATCTTTGTCACATATATTTTGTACATCTTTTTCTCATTCACCTCTTATCTTCACCTCTTTATCATAATGATACAGCCAAAAATACATGCCACAAGGAAAACAAAAACAAGATCACCTTTATTTCTACCACCTAAACACAGCATGCAAAAGTTCTATTATATATTTTCTGCTAGCCTTTCACCCCTATAATTTGACCCTGTATATGTGCGCATGTGACATATATGCATGTGTTTATATATTGAAATACACATTAAGCAGTTTCAACTTATATTTTTACTTATTATATATCATAAGCATTGCTCCATGCTATGCCATACTTTTAAAAACTGAGTACATGGTTTACTGTAAGATGATGTTCCATTATTTATTTTTAGTATTTTTAAGTATTATCCAATGCTATGATTATAAGTATTATTTAATAAAAAGTTATTTTATCATTAGAATCATCCTTTTAGGACAGAGTCCCTAACGTAGTCTTTTAGGACAGAGTCCCTAAAGGTCAAGGTCTTTGGCACATCCACTATGAAATCTCTCTTCAACAGGTTATAGCAATTTTCAGTGTTGGCATTTCAAATAGAGTGTGCTTGCTGTCACCAAGCATACAGAAGAAGTAAAATTGATTTGATGTAACAAAGTAAGCCTTAAATGAAAATTTGCAAAAAATCTTGTCTGGAAAGTAAATTTAATTACCATAATTAACAGTGAAAGGCAAAAGAAGCATCCTGCACCACTATTATAATATTATTATTAACATTAGGAAGGTGCTTCATTTGTCAAAGTATTTTATAATCATGTATTAGTTAATCCCCATAATGTGTTTGGGAGGCAATGAAGCTATTTATAGCTGGACTTTCTAAGCTGAAAGTCGTTCAAAAGTCCTTCTGTCTTGATATCTCAACTCATCATCACCAGGATTTCAATTTCAAGAGCATTTTCATTTGTGTAATTTCAGGGATGGGGAGGACTTTAGTGGTCATTTGGTCCAAGATGATCAAGTAGTCACTGACATGGGATGCAGAATTTTCATAACACGTACTAAGAATTTGCTCAAATCCCCATGTCTCTCTGAAAGTATGACATGCCATCAGCAGCTGATAATAATACTACTGCTATTTTTACATTTATCATCTTTGTGCTACACAGTCAACTGGAGGAGTAAATGTTTATACTCAATAGGATTCTTACGCTTTCAATAACTATTAGATTATTTGATTTGTAGCTAAAGCAACAGGGATATAGTTTATACACAACACCACCAGAAGTTTTTATAACCTTATCATTTTTCATAATTGAGAAATTCCATAACTGATTATCAAAATCATGCAAATATCCTCTTCTAAAAAGTGAGCTTTTTGATTCTATCAGGGATGTGTCCTGAGTTCTTTAATGGAGACAAGGAATAAATATATCAAAGGCTGAGAACCACCCACCTAATTCATGGCTTAGTGTACAAAATACCAGGTTTCAGGTGGCAGATGAAGGCTGTAGAGCTGAGAGGAGTCTTCAGACTGTACAGAAGATGTGGCATGGCAGAAAGGGCATCTCACCTTCAGTCAGAAGGCAGTAGGCTGAGCCCCATTTGGCCACTATTTGAGACTCCCATTTCCTCCTCAAATGGACAACTGCAATCACAATTCCAACTGGACAGAGCTATGAGGAAGACCTAGTGGCCTCTTTTGCTCGCTGACACTGTTACATATGTGTTTTGCTCACTTCTCCAACCCCTTCCCCGCTCCAGGATGGCAATGAATTTGAAGCCTGGCCAGCCTCCCGCAGGCACATAAGAGGTGGTGCGGCAACATAGTCACACAGGGGAGTTCGGAAGAAATGGCTGAGTTAATAAATAAATGTTTTAAACCAAATAAGTTTTGGGGTGAACTGAGTCACAGCAAAAGCTAACAGACTAAAATAATTTTTTAAAAACCCTATAGTCTAAAGAACTGTTCATTTGTTCCACTATATAGCTACTGAAAATTAGTCAGTTATATAGTGACATGAATGTGAAACTGAACTAAGTCTGGGATGGACAGATTAGTTAACTGATTGAATAAATATTTTCAAGGTTCTTTATTCATGGATTCCCCCCGATTAACTTGTTAAATCAGTAAATATTTATGGAGCATATATGTCAAGTACTTTGCTAAGATACTAGGGACATATAATAATATACGTCAAGAGTTCTGTCCCTAAAAGGTCACATTCTACTACAGAAGATGTACCATGAATAGATAAATAAAACTGAATGGAATACATCTGATGATAGAAAGATACACAGGGTATTGTAGGATGGCAGATGAAAAGTCCCGACTGGGGGTTACAGTTGGGCTTCCTGTTAGAAAAAATGTCTGTGCAAAGTCTTAAAGGGTAAGAGGGATTTTGCCAGTTTGGGGGCAGAAAAAGATGTAGAAAGAAGGGAGACATGAACAGATAGAGCAGCATGAGGGGACTCAACAGGCAGGACACACTGCAGGGGGTTGGGAGGAGCCACAGCAGGTCAGAGCTGCTGGAGCATGAAGTCCAATCAATGAGAGGAGAAAAAGCACGATGGAGAATGACCTCAGATCCTATGGTCTGTGTGCCATGGTAACACTTGACAAGGAGAAGCTACTAGAAGGCTTTAAGAAATCAGATTTGCCTGCCTGAAGTATCGCTCTAGAATTAGAGCAGATGGGTTTGAAGAGTATAAACTGGAGAAGCAGAAAGGACACATGAAGGTGAGAGAACAGGTGGACGTGAACTATGTCAGTAGCAGTGGAAATAGAGAGAAGGGGTGGAACTGAAAACTGTCTAAGATGGAGAACCCATAGGCACTGATTACGGATGGGCTGGTTGGGGAATCAAGAGAGAAGATGGAACCAATAGAGAATTCCAGTTTCTTGCAGGGTTGGTAGATCCGGGATGTCCACCATCACTCTTATCTCTGCTTATACCACTGACAGTCGGGACTCAGGTGCAGAACTTTCCTCTAATCTCTGCTCCCCGAGAGCTTTTCATGACTAGGCCTACTTTTGAGAGCCTGCTGGATCCTGAATCGTTCATTCAGTACATTTCCATACCATTGGCTTCATCCACACTTTTCATAGGAATGTTAGAACAGAGCCAAGGGCACTAGCTGGAACTGTAGACTCCACTCTGGATATGATCTTGAGTATATGCACCAATCAAAATAGTAAGAGACAGAAGAAAAGTCCCATGAGAAAGCAGATGCAAATGGCAGGAGTTTAACTCAGAGGAGAAGGTCCCAGAGAGGCATTATCACTTCCAGGCGGAAGAGGAGTCAATCCTTTGGATGACTGGTCCAGGGCGATCCACAAGGGCCGCTGGATATCATCCACAGGTTGGAAAACTTCACTTAAATGTAAGGCGGGACTTTTTTTTGAGTCAGAAATGCCCAGAGGTGGGGTAGGTCACACTGGAATAGAGTAAGCAACCTGTATTTGTTTTCTAGGGCTGCTACCACAAGATACCACAGACTGGGTGGTTCAGACAAAAGAAATGTATTTTCCCACAGTTCTCAAAGCCTTTACCTTTTGAGGCCTCTCCCCTTGGCTTGCAGACGGTCCCTTTCTCAGAGTGAGTACACATCGTCTTCCCTCGGTACCTGTCTGTATCCTAATCTCCTTTACTTAAAGGACATCGGTCATATTGGATTAGGGCCTACCGTAGCCCCACTGTAATTTAATTACTGTTGTAAAGACCCTGTCTCCAAATACAGTTATATTCTGACATGTTAGGGATTAGAGCTTCAACATAAGAATCTGGGGGACACAATTCAGTCCACAACATAACCTACCAACACGGTGTGTAAAAAGAGAGGTCTAGTGAATGCCAGGCAGGGGAAGCCAATATAGAAACTGAAGCATTGAGTTTGGGGTGTCCTTGAAGGTTGCTATAGGTCTGGGAGCTACAAGGCTAAACATGGCGAGACAGCATCTAATTGCTGCTATTAAACACTGCTAACACAATAATCTCTCCAGGGCTTCAGACAAAAATTACATTTTCATGGCTACTTGAATGATTGATGAAAAATTCTGCCTTATTTAACCCTTCACCAAGGAAATAGGCAGGCAGTGACAGACCTCAGTGCACAAAACACAAAGTTGTCCTTACCTATGAAACAGGACAGATTTGACCAGAGTGACGACGTCCCGGCTGGCATTGTATCCGGCACAGACGATAGCAACGTGGATTGTCTGGGAAGAAAAGAAAACGAGGTGAGCCATCAGACAGACGGAAGAAAGCCTTCCTCGTGCTTCAGATCGCACAACCAAGAAAAATTGCCCTGATTTCTTGTTGGGATCATTAGAAAACAAAGGGCAGAGTCTGTAGCTGTGGAAAATAACTCAAGACAGTTTTATTAAGGCCTTTTTAATCGGTTTATGGAGCTATCATCATTTGGAAACCATTAAGGCTCTTTTCAATTACATTTTGGGGACGAGAGAGATGGTGATTGGCTCAAATAGGCAAACAGTGAGTCCCCTGCCCCCAAGCTAGAAGACAATGACAACTGGTAGAAGAAAGAAGAAATGTGCCCTGAAAGGATGAGCCAACAATTGGACATCTCAGACAGAGAAATTATGGCTCAGAGATTGTGAAGTGTTCCCATGAGATGTCACGGGTTGGGGTCAACCTGGTAACAGGGCCAGAAGGACCAATAAACCCCTATGTACCCCATCATTCAAAGAACTGAAGGGAACCTAATGGGTCAGTTCATCTAAATAGTCAGGAGCAAAGGCCACAGACATAAGTCTTGGTTCTGTCCTTTAACCCTGGGTGGACCCTGGGAAAGTTGCAGGGTCAGCTGTAAAAACCCTGCCATACAAGTGGTATGACATGAATCTTGCAAGATGGTGGTAAGGAAAGAACGATACCAAGAATGGAATCTGTTACCCAGCACACTACATTGCAATCAGACCAAAAAACATCCTCCAGATCTGTGCTTCCCAAACAGGGTGCTTTGGTACCCTGGTGTGCTGTGATGGAACTCAAAGATACTCATCTCTTCACTCCTGCAAAGCTACTGGGAAGGGCTGGTACCTTCCAGCTTGGCTACTCCATTCTGTCAGCAACTTTTCTATTTTCCTTGTGCCATTCGCTGTGTGTGGCACCAATTGACAAAGATTGGAAAAGACTACTCTAGGGCATCCTAGAGAGGAAGTCATCCAGCCTCTCAAAGAATGAAGAGTTCAAGATCACACGTTTCAATGCCATACCTTCTACTGAAGTGCAGCCTTCCTTGAATGGCTACCTACCTCCTGACACCCACTCTAGATGTCTTCTCTCCTGGGAGTATGGCACAATGATATTCCCTCCAGCACTCAACATTTCCATTAAAGAGAGGGCACTTGAGAGATGCTGCCTCTTTTCCAGAACTACTGAGAGCCCTCACTCCCATGGCATGGCTTCCAGACTCTCCATTATCTTGATTAGCCACATCAAAATGCAGTAGACTGGTATCTGGGCCACATTCATACAGGCTTCTGTGACAATGACGTCTAGTTCCTAGGCCTCCTTCATCACCACACCTTCTGACATCACCATGAGGAATTTACCCCCCTCGGGATATGCCATCCAACAGTTCTGAATACATATCCATGACTTCTTTAATCCCAATGACCTTCACCCCGCCTTGGCTACCTACTCCCAGTGCCTAAAGCTAGACCTCAGCTTCATCCAGAATCTCATTTTCTCAGAAATCCTATAATCATGGGCTTGCCACACGTGCAGAATTCGAGCCTCACATCCACCATATCTGCTCCTCATCCTCTGTAGAAGGTCCTGTTACCCTGTTTTTCGGGCCCCAATTTGCTGGCCACCACTAGGTGCATCTGAACCATCACCTCCCCATACGCCTGGCTCCCACACTTGAAATGCAAATCTCTAACCCAGATGGGTACCTGGTACCAAAAGAAAGAGCAGGAGGGATTCAAGAATGGAATAAGCAGCTTAATGAGAGCTGATATGTATTGAGCAAATCACTGCATTCCAGGCACTGTGCTTAATATTCCACACAGATTATCAGATTTCAGGGTCACAGTAATATGAGACAGGTATAATATGATCATTTTAGTGTCACAAATCAGGAAACTCAGGCTTAGAGAGTTGGGATCTGAATTCTGGAGCACAAATTCTTAACTCTATAGTAGTCAGAAACACTCAAAAGATCTTTAAAATATACTCTGTTCTCCAGCCCCACCGAGGATCCATTAACTCATAATCTCTGATGCCCAGTATCTTTAAATACTCTGCTGGAAGGCAATGGCTCTCAACAGGGGGCAGCTTACACCATACCTGCCCCTCCAGCCCTCAGGACACTTGGCTAATGCCTGGAGACATTCTAGGTTGGTGAGGATTGGTGGGGAGGTCTTCTGGCATCTGTGGGTAGAGGCCAGGGATGCTGCCCAACCTATAGTGCACAAAACAGCCTCACAACGAAGACTTATCCTGACCAAAAGGTCAGGAGCACAGCTGTTAGGAAACCAGGTATCAGGAAGACGAAAAGGGGTGAAGGTGGAAAATGGGGAAGGGGACAGGGCTCAGATGCCCCTGCGTTTTCCACTGCTACCTTTTCCCAGTGTAATTTATGCATGTTTTAATTTTTCTGCCTGTAAAATGAAGACGCCATTGCTTATCTCTGATAATATCTGCAAAAGACTCAGGATGAAAGATTATAATGCGGATGCAACTGTCACCATTTAAATCATGAAGGAAATGAATAAGAAAGTGCCAGCACATGGGAGACATGACTGGGAAGGGGACTGAGACAGGGGGGAAACACGCTGAATCAGGCTCTTCTGAATCGCAAATATTTAAACATCCAGCCTCTGAGATATCAAACTTTGTCTTGGCTTCAGGGTTCAGGGACTTTTTTAAATGGGCCCATTAAATGTAAGCACAAGCACGCACATTCTCAAACATTTTACATAATTTTCCAATCTCTTTAGTTTCATCGAATACACCTGCCACCATGAATAAATTCATCATCTGGAGCTGTAGCAGCAGGGCCCGGCCACCCAGGAAAGCAGAAAATAAAGAGTGTCACCGGATATATGCTGGGAGGTGTCTGGGGTGGTCCAAAATGGTGCAGGTCCAGGAGTGAACCACAGGATGGGGCAGGGGTTGTAGTAGGAACTGGGAGAGCAGGAGAGAGGGGAGAGGGATCGATGTTCCTTGAAAGAGCAGGGTCACAAAAATGATCTTGCCATGATGATTTTAATTTTAGGTTTGGAAGCTACGGAGCTCGGGTTTTTACATTTCTTGGTGTGGTGGATCAAAGATGGTCACAAGTACTCTGACACTCCTCTTATCAAAAGGTAGGGTCTGAATGCCAGATTCTGTCATCACTGGTCCTGCATGTATATACTTTGAATTACAGCCCCATGTTGTGAAACAATGAGGTATGTTCTGAGAAATGTGTCCTTAGGCAATTTCGAATTGTGAATATCACAGAGCATACTTACACAACCTAGATGGTCTGACCTGGTCCACACCTAGGTCATATGGTATAGCCCCTGGCTCCCAGGCTACAAACCTGAGCAGCTGCACTGAATACTGAAGGCAACAGGAACACAATGGGAGTATTATACATCTAAACCTTTCTAAACATAGAAGGAGCAGAGGAAAAATACGGTAGAAGGGATAAAAATGGGATACCCGTATAGGGCACTTATCATGAATGGAGCTTGCAGGACTGGAAGCAGCCCTGGGTAAGTCAGTGAGTGAGTGGTGAGTGAACGTGAAGGCTTAGGACATTTCTACAGCAGAATTCACAGAAAATATTTTTCCTTCTTCAAAAACAAATTAACCTTAGCTTACTGTAACTTTTTATTTTATAAACACAAACACATTGGATAGCTGTATAATATCTTCTTGCTTCATATCTATTCCATAAACTTTACTTCTTCTGTTTTGAATTAAAAAAAAAAATTTTTTTTTTTAACTTTTCAAACGTTTTTTGTTAAAAAAATGACACAAACACACACATGAGCCTAGGCCTCCACAGGGCAGGATCATCAGTATCACTGTCTTACACATCCATATCTCATCCCACTGAAAGGTCTACAGGGATAATAGCACACATGGAGATGTCCTCTCCTGTGATAACAATGCCTTCTCTGGAATTCCTCCTGGAGGACAAGCCTGAGGTTGCTTAACAGTTAACTTTCTTTTTCCATAATGACAAAAGAGTACACTCTAAAATAATGATAAAGAGTACAGTATAGTAAACGCTATACGATTACCTGTAACATAGTCATTGATAGATGTTGTCATTGTACAGTACATGACTGTATAGATGTAATACTGGTCTTTCTCTGTCTCAAAGTCTGGATGGAGAATGTGATGATGTTCTCATTTGCCACTCCAAATTCAATTCTCTACCCTTCTTAATTGTTCTGGGCCCCAAAAGCCTGACCTTTGCCTTTGGAGACCGAATTACCTGGGTTCATTCTACTGCTGGTCTCTGGCTGAGTTTGGTCAGTGGTAGGCAACAGTGGGGGTCTGAGAGGTCAGATTTTCCTGGCTTTGCCAATGCCAGTGTCATGAATGGAGCTTGCAGGACTGGATGTAGTCCTGGGTGAGTCAGTGAGTAGTGAGTGAATGTGAAGGCCTAGGACATTTCTGTACATGATAGTCAAATTTACAAAAAATATTTTTCCTTCTTCAATAACAAACCTTAGCTTACTGTAACTTTTTACTTTATAAACACAAACATATTGTATAGCTGTATAATAATATTTTCGCTGGGTTCCACAACACCTCCTGTCTCTCTCTCCTTTAAGCCTCAGGGTTGTAGGGACCCTTTCTGGGGGACACTGCTTCCCCTGGTCAGTTCCTCTTAGCTCTGCCCACACCCTGGTCTTTCATGTAGTCCTTTTCATGCTTGAGCATGTAGGCTGTATCCTGCCAGGACCTAACCAATACCAGTGACCCTTCCTCAGCATCCCAATCATCCTGGTGGTTTGAAGGAAAGCGCAGAAGACTTTTTGGCATTCACAGATATGTGTTTATCCATAAAGGGAAGGGTACCATGTAACAAACTTGAGAACTCAGATATTTTATTTATAAGTTTTTAGGAGCTTTACAAAGGTCTTAGAGTTATATACCACAAAAGTTCTTTCTAAGGAAACGCGAAGGCTTTCACTTACTCCCTTTTAGTCCTGGACATGGTGTCTGACACACCTGAATCTCTGCAAACCATACCTGAAGATACAGGTAAGGTGGTGCAGAGCTGAGAACTGGGTTCACTCCTGACAGTGCTGGGGTCAAGTGGTGACCTTTATTTTAGAACCTGCAGGAAAGATTCATCCAGGCTGTCCCACTGGAGACTGAGAAGGCTTCCATGACAGCAAGCTCAGTGACCTTGCACCCCAGAGCAGCCAGCATCAGTCAGACCAGGAGGATGAACAAAGAGCTTCCAGGAGGAAAAGGCATTTTTCAGTGATCAGACAAGAGCAACTTGTCACCCATGACATTCAAAGACAGCTGGGACATCTGACTCTGTGCTCATCAGCCTCCATGAAAACCGGGGGGAAAAAGTTCTCCATGCTCTGTCCCCCTACTGGAAAAAAAATCCCCAGAGGGTATCTTCTCAGATATGAATATGGAGGGGAAAAAAATCATCCCAAAGGAAATTCAGACCAAACCAAGGGATGCCAGGCAAGCTATAGTGCCGGGAGAGGTCATCAACAGAGGTTGTCAACATCATGCCAGCCCTGCTTCTCCTTACCCACACAGCCTGGTGCTCTCTTTGGGGCATTCTGCCTGGAGGCTCAATTCAGTTAGAGCATCTTCTATCAGGGAAACTGAGGTAGTGAGGGGGGAAACCCATTTAAAAGCAGGCATCGACTGTGCTACAAAAAGAATGGCTCTGCCCATACTCTGGGCTGCAGCTGCAGGTGTTGGGGGCGGGCTTAGGTAGGGCCTCCCAGAGGACAGATGTGCCTTGCAGCTGGTAAGAAATACACAGCTGGGGACAGACAGGCACAGGAAGTGTCAGAGGCAGGGGTAGGGTAGAGTGGAGAGACCTGGCTTTGAGCCTCAACCTCACAGCTAAGTAGCTGTGTGACCTCAGAAGAGTTACTTAATGCCTCTGAGCCTCACTGCCTCATCTATAAAATAGAGATAAAAATAGCCACCCCGTTGGGTTGTGTGAGGATTAAACAAACAAGTGCAATCAAGTACACCAAATAAATAAATGCTGATTAATGTTTACTGAATAAAAAGCACAATGAGACACTGCCCAACACCCGCCACCTGCCTTAACTTCATCTGTAAGATGGGGACATAATCGTCAAGAAGCTGTTGAGGATATAAAGTAAGTGGCTCTAAACTCCGTTAGGCATCAGAGTCACCTGGAGGGCGTGTCTAAACAGAGTGCAGGGTGCCCCCCCCACCAGTTTCTTTTTCAGGTTTGGGGGGGAGGGTCTCAGAACAGCCTATATCCAGGTGATGCTTCTGAGGCTGGCCCAGGGATCCACTTCGAGAACCACTGCTCTAGCTGCAGCACTCCAAAGCGTGTCTATAGGAAAAGCTCAACAGATGTTAGCTGTGATTATTTTGAGAGACTCTGAGGGTGTTCAAAGAATCTACTTCTAATTCCTCTCAAGTAAAGAACACCACTTCCCCTCACTTGGATAAGACACGGAAAGGCTGCATTCTTCTTCCAGCTACCATCAGATGTCCCAATGCCTTGGGATTTACTACTATTCCAGGGTGAGGAAAAAGGCAAAGGGATAAAAATGGGTGCAGGCTTCTATGTACAAAAAACCCTAGAAATCAGGGGTGCTGGACAGCAGTTCCAGGTCTGCCCACTGAGTCATATGGCAAGTTATCTAACCTTTCAGATCCTCAACCCCTGCCTCCATAAAACAAGGAGTTTAGAATTGCTATACACAGAGTTTTCCTGACACCCAGGATTTTCCAAAGTTCAAGATGAAAGTGAGAAACAGCAGGTAAGTCACTAGTCCCAGGTCCCCCTGCTCAGCTAGTTCATGGCAGAGTGAGGGGTTGAGTTCAGAGTCCTGTAGTCAATCCATAGAAATGGCCTCAAAAAAAGCCATGTGTAACTATTACATCTTTCTTAAAAAAAAAAAAAAAGGTATTGCTAATGTACCCTCTCAAATCATCTAACAAACCTCCAGGTTTGCAATTTACTCTCTTGGGAAACCACTGATCTCAGTATGTCTGCTATAAATACTAAACTATGAACCCAAAGGCAAAATTATTTCCAACTCTGCAGAAAACAGTAGTAGATGCACCTCCTGATGACTCCCCTAAGCCAAGTCTCCAGGAGTTTAGCGAGGGTAGGCGGAGTCACAGACATTACAGAACCGGTGTGAGAAAGGGAAGGGGTGTCTCTCAGTGCCACCTCCACAGTCAGAGCCCAATAAATGGATGACAAATAAATGAACCATCTGGGATTTTTTATTCTCCATATTTCCAGCCGACTTAAGGACCGATTTTCTCGTGTTATGAAGAATGCAGCCACCTGAGGTGTCAGAAATAAAAATTTTTACATAAGAAAAATACTAAGGAGTAAGACTGATTTTGGAATGGGTCAACAGAAGTTTAATGGATACAGGTAGACTCATGCCTAGAGCAGTTGGATTCTCTAAAAACAGACCAATACTGATGCTTCGTGGATGCTATGTGCTACTCTTCCACCTGTGGGACCTTTGGATGAGTGGCCTAATCCAAAAAGTCCACACATATTAGCCAGAAAAATCATTCAACAAATATTAGCTGAGCGCCATGTGAAACAAGCTGGATAACTCATTAAGCCTTTTGGCTTTTGGAATATGCCTTAAATCTAGAATGTTCTGGTTGTTCCCCTAACTTACTATCCAAGTCTTTCCCTATGATTCAAGACATAGCTCTACCTCTTGGGACCTTAGTTTCCTCATCTATAAAAAGGGGTGATAGCTGTGTCAACTCACTGTTGGATAGATTAACTGAAATGACTCCTGGGAAGGGCTTCGTTTATAGTAAGCTGAAGGTTCTACATTCAAGATCTGAGTCTTAATTTTCCTCAAAAGTCAGGCATCAGGTCCTTTCCTTCTTCCCTCACTCCTCTCTTTACCTTTAAGTAAGGTTTACGGACAATATTGTTCCATCATTGAAAGGAAGGTTTTCAAAGCTGCCCAATTTCCTCTGCTCTGTCAAGTATTGATGGTGCCTTTCACTCCTCCCCACACAAGAGGGTAAAAGACATAGGAATGAAGTGATGAGACTCTAGAATCTTCATCTGGACTGTGGCAGAAACTTTGCAACCTTAAAACAAGACTCTTTATTTTTCTCTGCTGTAGATTCATCATTTTTAAATGAAGGAGTTACATCTTGATTTATTCTTGTTCTCAATGGCACAATTTTGAAAATAAGTTTCACAAGAGAGTACAACATACAAAGCAGATCAAGACAAGGCTACTTTGGGGTGAGCACAAGACAAAGCTACTTATGGCTCCTTGCCTTTGCCATGGTGTAGTAGCCAGCCTCCAAGAATGTCCCCAAAGATCCCTATATCACCTGGTTTTCATGCCCCGGGTAACCTGTGATACGCTATATCAGGGCCAGACTGTATGACCAATAGAATTTAACAGAAGTAACAGTGTATAACACCTGAGGCTGTGTCATAAAAGTTACTGCGGCTTCTGCCTTCCTCTCTGCTTGCTTACTCTGGGAAAAGTTAGCTGCTATGTCTTGAGAGCGCTCAGTTAGAACTAAGGAACTGAGGCCTTCAGCAATGACAATGAGTTATCTTAGAAGCAGAGTCTTCAGCCCCAGTCAAGCCTTCAGGTGACTACAGCCCCAGCAGACATTTAACTGCAACCTCATTAAAGGTGCACAGTCATAATCCACAACTAACCTGCTCCTAGATCCCTGAGTTTCAGAAACTGTATGAGACAATAAATGCTTGATGTTTTAAGTGGTTACACATCAGGGTATTTTGCTAAGCAGCAATAAACAACTACTACCCATGGGGAGGGTACCTGAGACACCTGTATGATACCTAGGGCTTCCTAAAAATCACTATGCAAGACAATCCCACTAAGTTCCTTCCAGCTACAACATCCCCTAACTCCATGGCCTGCCATTTAAGAAAGATATTCTTAGTGGATTTACATCCTTGAAGAAGCCTCAAAGAAGACATATGAAGCTAATGAAATGTGAGTCCAAATGCTCTAATGATATCTTCCAACAGCAATGTGGGACATGGGAAGATTGCTGGCAAACCCCCTTCCCTGCTGAGTTATTATGCAACGTTCTTGAAGACACAGTTTAAAAAAAGAAGAAAGAGTAGACCAAAATACTGTGGGGTTAGTTAAGGGCCCAGAAGATGCAGGTGAGAGGCTTCAAGTTTTATAAACATATTGCCTCCAGCAAAAAGTCAACCCCCCCCACTGAGTTAACAAATGCAACCACAATCTAGAAGGCAATTTAAAGAAATCTAACTTATTTAAAAAGAACAAAGAGATCCTTGCTTAGACTCATTGAGGAATAATTACCCTCATGGAGTTGCTATAGCCTCTCCCCCATCCCCACCCCATGAAAGATCCCTGTAGCATGACTGGTCACCCAGAAGCCTTCAGAGGTGAGGCACCTGCCAGGCACACAATAAGGACTGGGCCCAGCAACTGATGATGAGAGTCTGGATTCCAGAAGCCCCAGTGGTTTTAGTGCAGTGACTTAAAGCACAGGTTCTGGAAGCAAACTGCCTAGGTTTAAATGCAAACTCCACCTTTTCCTGCCTGTTGTGACCCTGAAATAATCAAGCGACCCTGAATGAGGGACCCCAACCAGAACCACTCAGCTAAGCACTTTCTCAATCTCTGACCCACAGAAACTATGAGAGCTAATAAAATAATTGGTGCAGATTTAAACCATTATATTTCCTAGCAGAAGTTTTCTAATCTGTAAAATAAACAATGTTGTGTGAATTACATGAAGTATTTTATGTAAAGCTTCAGGATGACAACTGGTGCATTTCAACAGCTGGCTGAATGTTAACTTTGATTACTACTACATTGCTACTAAGAAATAAAGTTCAAAGCAAGGAGCAGAAGGAAAGATAGATACTTCCTTAAGGAGGGGTCTGATATCAGAGGGTATGTTGGTCTACTTTCCATAAAAACTATCCATTGTGGCAGTTTTAAAGTACACTCACAAAGTGTTTGACATTGAAAGATGGGAGTGTGTTACTTCCTCCTTGAAAGTGAGTGGGTTTTTCTGATCATTTCAACTAAAAGAATACACTATCAGCAAAAGTGACACGATGTGACTTCTGAGGCCAGGTCATAAAAAGTACGTTCTTTCTTGCCTTGGTTACTGGAATATTTATGCTTAAAACCTTTAGGTGCCATGTAAGCAGCTGACTGCCTAGTGCAGCCATGTTGTAAGGAAGCCCAAGGTAACCTGTGCAGAGACACCATGCAGACAGGCCCTGAGCCCATAAGAAGAAAGGGAGCCTTGGCCAGCACCCACTGCTCCAGCTCCTGCCACAAACTAACACCAACTGTATGAGGGAGCCCAACCAGAACCACTCAGCTAAGCCCTTCCCAAATCTCTGACCCACAGAAACCATAAGAGCTAATAAAATAATTGGTGCTGTTCTAAACCATTAAGTGTTAGGTGATTTGTTGGATAGCAATGGAGAAGTGGAATATCCACAATAAGTACATGTGACACTCTACAGAGTCAGTTTCCATCCTCCTCCTCCTCTCCCATCTTGCTTAATCCTCACAACCACACTGGAAAGAACATAATATTCTCATTTTAGAATGATGACATAGACCCCAAGAGGGTAACTGAATCGTTCAAGGTCATGACTAATAAGTGGCAAAGGAAGGATTCCTATTCAGGAATTCTGACTCCAATTCCTGTGATTTTTTTTTTTCCTGCTGCACCATAGCTGACTCCTAGATTAGACTTGAACTAGAAAGGCAAGAAAAATCCACACATCCACACACACAGGTAGGAGTGAAGTTCAAAAGGGATCATTCTGCTCCGACTTTCCAGGCACAGAGAAACCAGGTCTTTCTCAAGCAGCATCACCCAGACTACAGAAATACCCAAGGATAAAATAAGTGGTTATCGAAGGCCACGTAGTTAGCAAATGATAACAGGGCACTGGGACTGAAGAGGTCCTGTTGTTTGTATCACCAGATATCTCAACTGACAGTCTGGGCATCATTTTAAGAAATGAGTTTTCAGAAATACTTGTCATACCCCAGAGAAGTTTCAGCGCACCCACAGATGATGGCAGCATTCTTGGCCCTGAACGCTGACAGGATGTCAAGATGAGCTTCAGCACTTGTAACCAAAAAGTGCCGTGATGAAGGGAGCTTCTATTTTGACTCCATTGACTGACATGTCCTGTCTACCTCTATGGCTTTTTCACTAAAATCTTTCAAGTCACAAATTGATGGAGACAGAGGATATATACTGCTCATGGTAAATGTGTGCCCATAGTAGGTCACTTTGAAATAAGATGGCAGCAGACCAAGACTTCAAATGCATCTATGGAAGGTCTGAACAGGGGCATCACAGAAGAATTCTACCAAAATGACCTTCTACAGGTGTAAAAAGAAACATGATCAAGAAACACAAATAAATAGAAGAAAAACAAGTGAATAAATCCTAGTTACCAAGTACAAAACAAAAAACTAGAAAATAAGTTACAGTAAGAGTCAACAAGTTCAAGGTCTAAATTCCGATGTTGCTATCCTATCTTTCAAAGAACACAGGGATAAAGAGAAACGTATCAATAATGTGATGTGTCTTACAGCAATGTTTTCTAAATAGTCTCTCTTATCTCAGAGTCACTGGATAGATTTTTTTTTTTTTTTAATACCCACAGTCTTAGATCCTACTCCCAGAGACTCTCAATCAGTAGGTTCGGATGGGTCCCATAGATATGTAATTCTAATGCACAGCCAAGTTTGGGAACAATTCATGTGTCAGAGAATGTTCACTGTAACTGTAGTAGCAAAACTTCAAAATGTTATTGGAGAACACGGCTTCCTTGAATAAAAACTATCTTTTTCCTTGCCTCCCTTGCAGCTAAGTGGCAGCTAAGGGTAGCCATGAAACTAAGCTATGCCAATGGAATCTAAAAGGAACTGAGGTGTAAAATTTCTAAAATATGTTCTCACAGAAAGGTGAAAGGCGCCACCTTGACAAGCCTTCTTTCCCACCAGCTGGAATGCAGACAACATAGCTGAAGCCCTTTCTTGTGGACCAAGAAATGACCTTGGGAATGTCAACCAAGCAGGTGAGGGCAAAAGATAAAGGAATCCCTGATATGGGCATCCCCTACATCAATGCCCTCTAGATATCTTAAACACGAAGAGAAGAAAGACACAAATCTTGCTTAAGCCATTGTTAGTCAGGATTTTTTGATAAATCACAGTAAAATCTAAGACTAATACAAATAACGACCTTATAGTTTCCCTCTAGGTCTAATATCCATTATCACCACTGAAATAGTATGAGGCAAGAACTTGATTTTAATCTGCAATTTACCAATGAGGCAACCGAGATAAATTGTTATTACTTGCTCAAAGCCACATGGCTATTAGACTAGGAATGGGGCCAGGATTTAGACTCATGACTCCCAGCTTCAAAAACGAATGATCTTTTGCCTACACTACTTTGCAGGGGATTCACTTCCAAAACTGAATGTGTGCCTTTCAGAAAACTGAGCAGACAGGAAAGCTGCTAGCTAGAGAATCTACAGCAGGAAGAGAAACCTCCCAGCAAACACAGGCATTATCTCCCATTTGTGGCTCTTTTTTTCCTTTTCCATTTCTTTTTTTTTTTTTTGAGTTGGAGTCTTACTCTGTCACCCAGACTGGAGTACAGTGGCCACTCCCAGCCACTGCAGCCTCAACCTGCTGGGCTCTGGCGATCCTTCCGCCTCAGCCTTCCAAGTAGCTGGAACTACAGGCAGGCGCTACCACACACGGCTAATTTTTTTTTTAATTTATTGTAAGATGAGGTCTCACCAAGTTGCCCAGGCGGGTCTCGAACCCGCAGGCTCAGGCAATCCACTCACCTCAGCCTCCCAAAGCCTGCTGAGCCACCAAGCCAGGCTCCTTTTCCATTTCTATTGTTCACTTCCTTGATTCTTATCAGGTTTTTAGGTAGCCTTGAGTCATAACAATGTAAACACACTTGGGGAAAAATAATTTCCTCACTCTGGGCTATCTCAGCTAGTTAGCAGGGTTCTCATCCAAACTAATCCACCCTAAACTAACACACCATGGCTGTGACCTGATAGCAGAGAACCCACAAGAAATCAAACAAACCTTCACCAAGGCGAGAACAGATGTTCCCAAAATTAGGGCACTCCCCCAGCCAGCCTTGACCAAGGGAACCAACCAACCTGCCCATTAGCATAAATGTAAAATAGAGACCATGGTTGCCAAAGATCAAAGCAGAGCAGGCCTGGCAGATAGATGGTCAGGGCTGAATCAATGTGCAGCATTTATCACCTCCTGACATTCGTATTTTTTTGTTTATCATTACTTCCTCTCCTGCTACAGAATTTAAGAATCAGAAGAAAGGAGGTCTTGCATTTTGTTTGTTCACTGCTACTTTCCAGCACACAGAACAGTGTGAGATATATGACACAGGTGCAAGAAGTGTTTGTCAAATGAATGAACAAACAAATGTGAATGGTGCAGTAGGACCTCTTCCTCACCTAGGTCCTCTGGCCTGGGATGAATGACCAACTCGCTATGTCCTCAATTCCTTCCCGCAGAAACAGCACAATCATCTCACTTTTCCTACTCACATGATCTTCCTCCTTGGACTTCTCAATCTGCCTCTCTCTCCACCAATCCATACTTCGACCAGGCCGGAGAAACCATGAAAAATGCTACCATCCTCAAGGGGTATCCTTGCAGTTCATCTAAAGTCTCCTCCTTCACTGCCAAGCATCTAAAGAACTTAGTCTAAATCACTGCATATGCCCTATATTTCTTCATGACGCACTGAATTGTATCACCAGTACTAAAAATCCCACTCACATAAACAGCATACTACAGTTTGAAAGAGTTATCTCTTCCAGGAGTTTGAAGTGTAATATTCTTTATTCCAGGAAATGGAGTAAATCTGTATTTAACTAAAGGTAATAAAAAATACCCATAATTTTGAAAACATACTGGGTACCAGGCTCTATTCATGGCTTTATCCGGCCATCCCATTTACACGCAAAACTAGTCTGTGAAAACAGGTATTATTTTCTGAAGTGTACTGTTGAGACTCCTGACGTTCAGAGAGGTTACATAACTTGCTCCAGTATGCACAGCAGAAGCCACCAAAGCTGGGATAGGAACTCAGTCTTGTCTGTCTCTCAAAAGTCTTGCTTTCTATAGACATGTTCTCAGTCTTCCCCACCACGGAAACTGGAAGAAGTGAGAAACCAGGGCTCACAGGCATGGATGCAGGATTTTGAGGGTGGGAGGAGCAGTAGAGAGGAGTGAGCCACTGTTCTGAATTTCTAAAGAGTTGCCAAGAAAGTATACTCTAAAAGGTATAAAAGTTCAAATTACTGCTTTAGATAGGCAAACAAGTTTCTGGTCCTGAACTGCTGAGGCTGTTGATACCCTGGCCCGAGGGAACTGTCTACCAGGGCCCCAACCCCAACTGCACCATTCACACTATAGTCTAAGTAACAGAAGCCCCAGGATGACAACTAGGTGTGGAACCCCTTAGCATGTCAAAATGAACCACACAGAAACAGCTGGTAGGTTCTACCAGTTAGCTTAACATCTCTGTGGGATTAGGCCTTCTCAGCCTCATCTTTCAGACGGGAAAACGAGGCTGAGAGAGGCCAAACAACTTGCCAGGCCATTCAGCAAAGCTGGTGAGCATGCCAGTCACACTCGGGCCCAGGCACTGGCTGAGCTTCCAGAAGGCACGTGCGGGGGGGGGCGACCGGTACTGTGGAAGGCTGCCTCCCGGGCTCCAAGTGCCCTTTACCTCGCACTTCTCCACGACCGGCTGCTGCCCGCACTCGGAGCTGTTGCCCGCCACGATGCCAGCCCGGAGGTTCTCGCTGTCCCCGGTCCCCTCCTCCATGGAGTAGGTCTTGGAGTGGTTGCCGCGGCGGTGGGCGGGGGCTCGGCCCTGGGCCAGGCTGAGCTGCCGGCGAAGGGCGCGGTTCTCCTCCTCCACCTCGCGCATGCGCACCTCCAGGCTCTCGCGCTCCCGCTGGCTGGACGCCGTGTATCTGGGGCTGTGCGCCTGGGACTCCAGCGGAGACAGGGACACCGGCTTTCCATCTGAGGGTGTGAAAGGCCAGGGGAGAGTTAGACAGAAGGAACCGTGCCCGAGCCCCTCCAAGTACCCCAGACTTCCATTCCACAATCCTGTGTCGGAGGGAAAGCAGATGGAAAGCAAGTTACAAATAAACGCATCCAGATTGAACTGGGAACAAAGTTGAGAACAGAATGACTTACGGCCGCAACAAAAACAAATATGCTTTTTAGAGAAGACAGTCATAATAAAAATTGTTCCTAATTAAATGCACCGCCGTCCTTTCTCTACTTGGCATGTTTCTAAGTAGGTATTCTTGACAACAATGCATTATGAATGTGAAGGAAAGGAGGAGGGGATTGAGGTGAAAGAGGGAGAAGGAGCAAGTGAAGGAGAGAAAACAAAGAAGGAGTAAAAAGAAGATAATGACAAGATGGCGAGCTCTTCCTATGTGAACTATACATCCTTCAAAACCCTGTTTACCTCCCAGGGGAAACACTCCTCCATTTGCAGAAAAAAATATGCTTCAGTATATTCCAACAGTAATTGGTACGTAGTGCTGCAAAAACACATATCTGACATTCTGCTTTTGGTAAACTGTTTTAACTAAATGTTTCCTATGAAGACTGGGAGTTCAATGAGGGTAAAGACTGGGTCTTGCTTGTCTTTGTGGTATGACTGTATTAATGCCAAGAATAAAACAATTAAGGGCAACAAGGGATGACAAAGTAGGAGCATGGGCAATCTCAAGGCTATGCAGCAAGCTAACAATTAAATTATTAATTAAATTATTAATGCAAAAACCTCATCTCCAGAGGATACTTAGTATACTACCTTGTATTTAGTAGGTGCTCAATGTATGCTCAATTATGTGGAGAAGCCCCAGTGACACAAAACATACCTAAAGCTGTCACTTTTTCTGTCCTCACGCTATTGAAATCCTGGAATCCAGCTATACTTACAGCTGCCTCTGGCGCTACCAAGCAAAAAGTCACATCTCTAGAAAATCATCCTCTCTGCCTTCTGTCAAAAAAAAAAAAATTCTCTTTTTCCATAACTCAAGCTTTTCTCCTTCCTGCCCAGACCCCACTGAGCTTCCAAATTGTCCCAGAGAGAATCTATGACTCACAAACTTAAGGATCAAAGAATGTGATGAATGACACCCTGCAAGTCTCACCCGTGCTGCCTGTGCTGTGCCAGCCTCTGCCCAGTGCTTTTTGATGTCTCTTTGGACCATAACAAATACCACTCCTTTTTTTTTTTTTTGGTTCCTCTTAATCACCTCAGAGTTAAACGCCTAAGATCCCAATCCTCCCCCATCAAGGCAACAAATATGACTCACTGAATTCCACTGCCTAGGACCACAAATCAAAGGCCAAGGCAGAATCTGTAAGAGACATGTAATCACAGGCTGATTAGTTGCATTGTCACAGAGCTGGCAAATGACAAGCTCCAACCCAAGTTTTTGAAACCTGCCTCCTGGTTTGGTAAAGCCAAATTAGTTACAATGAGAATGGAAGAAAAAAAAAAGGCAGCTATTAGTCACTGTGTTGTGTCAACTAACAAACACCCTTCAAGCAGGTTGTAGGCGAAGATGAACACTTGGTTTCCATCAGAGGGTGGGGAGTCAGACGGTACCTGGGGGCCGGTATGGATCTGCACCTTGCTAGGTAGTTGTTGCTGATAATGCCTTATATTATGATCACAGCACAAGGGTGTGGCAATAGTTATCCCCATTACAGATACAGAAACTGATACTAAAAGTTGAAACCATGTTCTGATTATGTTGCAGCCTGATTGTGACTTTGCTCTCAGCCAAGCTCTGGCATTTGTGTGCAGAGTTAGAAGCAAAGATGCTCTGCGGCCTGAGGGGTCTTCCTTCTCAGGAAAGGATTTTGGAGTATTTGAGCAGGAACTGAGGATGCACTGGAAACCCACCAGGGTCCCAGGGTCTCTAGAAAGTAACAACAAATGGGACCTATGAGTTTGTTCTTTGGAGGGGTTACTTCAATGCTCTGAGCTTCCGTTTTCTCTCCTGTAAAATGGGAACATAAATGCTAACCTAGCAAGAGTGATAGGAGGCTTAAGAGACACCAACATACAAAGCACTATGCCTCTTGGGAGGTGCTTGGTATGACTTCCTGCGACCCCTTTCCAATGAGGGGAGGTGTTGGTTTCCTTTCATATATACCCTGAGACGTGGCACCTCTGACCTTCTTGCCTTCAGCCTTAGCCAGGTCAAGGTCAACCCATAAGAAAAATGGCATGGCAGGCTTCATGGAAGCCGGGCCATGTTCTCAAGCTCCTCTCCCCAAAATCTCACATTTTATACTCTATGTAAATTACATTTATAATATAAATTACAATTGTTGGATTATGGGCTTATGAGAAATGCTATCAACATCTTATACCCATTTCCACCTGTTTCTGATCCCAAATGGTTTTAACCAAACTTACAAACTTAGCTCTCAAAGACTTGAAGGTGTTTTCCCACTCTGAAAAACCCTGTAGATCTGTCACCAATGAGGATACACAAAATAATAAATGTCAGGTCTCAAGGAGAGAAACCCATGTTGCGCTGTGCCCAACTCCTGGCATGGAAAAAATGCCCAATAATTGGCAGAATTGTAATTTGTTGTTTTTTTTTTAAGATCTGTTATCTCAAGCCAACCTCTTCCTCTTCCTCAGCCAGTTTCCTCTTCTGAAATGGAGGGCACTGGAGATGCACTCAGAGACCCCTCTGGCTCTAACTCCACGGCCCCATGGTCCAGATGATCCCAGCACTGCACAATCAAAAGTTATGTATGGAGTTCTTGTTGCCCTGTCACCGAGACAGCTCACTCTAGTTTCTTTCGTCCTGACTCTTGCATTTGTTCCTGGACTGTTCATGTCTCTGGCTCCTGACCTCTTTTTTGAGCTTCTCCTGACCCTCTCAAGAGTGGGAGTGGGGAGCGAGTCAGGAACACAACTGGCCAGTCTGCTTAGATGTGGTCTGTATATCTCGGTTACATCTCAAGGGCTCTGGTCACTCTCAGGAACACTCCTCAAGCTTTGTGTACAGGTCATCATTAGAAAGCCCATTTTATGGCCTATGGAAACAACTGTGCCCAAACCAGTATTTCTCAAACTACCAGGGATGAAGAACCAGATTTCTCTCCCAACCCATCCTGGACATAAATTGGTCCTAAAAACAAAGGTGGTATAGAGCCTGTCCAATATGCAACTCATCACTTGAACGCAACACATTGGTCTATTCCCTATTCATCAAGATACACACCTGCTACTTCCACAAAGTCCCATTGCTCTAGAAGTTTCTAAATGCCTAGTTTCAGGTTCCATATGTATCTTGTTGCAGACCAGCAACAGTTTGGGGACTATGAGGGTTCGTTTTATGTGTCAACTAGACTGGGCCATAGGATACCCAGACAGTGAAATATTATTCTAGGTGTTTCTGCGAAGGTGTTTTAGAATGAGAGTAACATTAAAATTGGTAGACTGAGTAAAACAGATATATCCTTCCCAATGTGGGTGGGCCTCATCCAATCAGTTAGAGGCCTGAATGGAACAAAAAGGAGGACCACCTTCCTAAAAAGATAAAATTCCCTCCTGCCTGATAGCCTTTGAACTAGGAATCATATTTTTTCCTGTCTTCAAACCCAAATGAAATCATCAGCTCTTCCCAGGTCTCGAGACTGCCAGCATCTGGGCTGGAATTGCACCATCAGATCGCCTGGTTCTCAGGCCTCAGATGGAAACTACATATCAGCTCTCCTGGGTCCCCAGCTTTCTGATGCACCCTGCAGATCTTGGGACTTGTCAGTCTCCATAATCACATAAGCCAATCCTTTGCAGTAAACATACCTGTAGACACACATCCTGTTGGTCTGTTTCTCTGGATAACCCTGACCAAACAGAGGCCCACGACAGTCCGCAGATCAGACCTTGAGCAGAACTGATATCCAGTCTCTACTCCCAGAGCCTGGCTCACTTCCTATACACAATAAGCATTTAAAGAAGAGATGAAGAGAAGAACTGACACCTAGAACTAAAAGAAAAAAAAGGGGGGCGGGGAGCGGTCATAATAATGTCTAGCAGACCAGGCACAGTGGCTTATGCCTGTAATCCCAGCACTTTGGGAGGCTAAGGCAGGAGAACTGCTTGAGCCCAGAAGTTCAAGACCAGCCTGGACAACACAGCAAGACCTCATCTCTACCAAAAAAGTTAAAAAGTGAGCCATGTATAGTGGTACACCCCTGTAGTTCCAGCTACTTGGAGGCTGAGATGAAAGGATTACCTGAGTCAGAAGGTCAAGGATGTGGTACGCCATGAGCATGCCACTGCATTCCAGCCTGGGTGACAAAAAACAGCTTAAAAAAAAAAAGTCTGGCACATCATAGACTACCAGATATTTAAAAGAGACCTTATTATAATATTAAATGTAGAGAGAAGAGGGAGAAATAACCAAGAAAAGCAAACAAATCAAGAATGGGAATGGACAATTAAGTTCGTGAACTCATTTTAGAAAAAGTGCTATGTACCTCATTGCTGAATATCACTGCAGTCACCTTCAAAGTACTCCCTTAGGAAGCTATGCACTGATGCCAGCGCCTAGTCGCCCTGTCAAAGCAATTTTGGAACTCTTTTTCAGGAATGGCCATCAGAACCGTCACCAGATTACCCTTGATATCCTGAATGTCATCAGTCTTCCTTTCAAAACTTCCTTTAACTTCAGGTAAAGAAAAAAGTCACTGGGGCCAGATCAGGTGAGTAGGGAGGGTGTTTCAATATAGTTATTTGTACAGTGATGCCAATGTAAGAGCACGGTGACAAGTTCACAAACTTAACAGACCTCAACAAACGACGACAAAAGTTCTGATGGCCATTCCTGAAGAAGAGTTTCAAAACTGCTCTGATTGGGTGGACTAGGCGCTGGCATCAGTGCATAGCTTCCCAAGGGGAGTCCTTCAAAGGTGACCCTACTGATAGTCATCAATGAGGTATGTAGCACTGTTTCGAGAATGGTTCACAAACCTGCCAGACTTCATAGATTAGTAAGCACATGGGATTCAGAAGAAGAAAGAACTGAGTCTGAATTATGGTTCTTTCACTTATTAATAATAACCTTAGGCAAAGTATTTAACTTGTCCGCAACTCAGTGTCTCTGCATGTAAAATGGGGGACATGGGCGTGTGTGTATACTGTATCAGGCCTGACCTGATACAGTAGACACTCACACTTCCCCTTTTTCTCCCAGCCCCACCCCCTAAACCTGGAGGCAGGACAAGTAGAGGCCATATGGATAAGACCCCTTGTTTATAAGCCCTATACTTTTGCTTCTTTCTTACCTTTCCTCCCGTCTGTGTATTTTTTTCTGTATACACAGTCGATTTATACGCATGATGCATCTTTCTATCACGTAATGCGTATATGTGTTGATCTGTGGTTCAGCCTACTTGAAGTTTAAAATGTCAAACAAGACATTATTCAAAACCTTAGCTGACAACATCTTTCTCCTCCCCCCAAAACTTCTCAACAAACATGAATTTATCATCGAGTTTGAATCTCTGAATCCACTCAAGATGAATGTTCTGAATTAAGAATCAAAACATCTAAGATTCAGAACAAAGAAGGTAAATTGAAAATCAACCTCCGTGCAGTGCAGTGACAGAGATTAGGGACTCGCCATCCAAAATGTCCTAAGTGATGATCTCAATCAATCTGAGTGTGTTGAATATCTGTGGATCTCTCAAGAGTGCTGGCGTTTTGCACTGTGTTTGATATTCACCATTTCCAAATGAACAGAATGGTGGGTTCGTTAACGGAGGCAGGGCCAGGATCTGGATGGGGCTTCCATGGAGGGGCTCAGGCCCTTCTTCCCATGGTGATAGACTCAGGTCTCTATAGTCTAGACAACCAAAATCTTACTTACACTCATCACCAGATTTCAGGAAAGCCGTCCTTCTGCATCATTCTTCCCGTGATAAAGACACTACATCCCTACCCTTTATAAGGCAAAATCTCCCTACGTACAATCTGTCACTGAGGCCTGCCAATTCTTCCTTCCTGATGTTTGAAGCACTTGCTCTTCTCATTTTATTTCAAACATTCCAGTCCAAGCCAAGCCTTTTAATCTTATCCTAAAATAGGGGTCATGAAACTTTTTATTTCAACATCCAGAGAGCCAATAAGTTTCGCCTTGCAAGCTGTGCCTTCTCTGCTGCAAGCACCCAACTGTCTTTGGAGCATAAAAGCAGCCAAAGAAATATGTAACTAATGGGTGTGGTTGTGTTTCAATAAAACTTTATTCACAAAAACAAGTGGTGGGCCAAATTTGGCATAGTTTGTGCTACAGCTTATGGACTCTCATCCTGCGAACATTACATTGGTCTCCACGGTTAATCCCTGCTGCCACCAATCTCTCTCTCTCTGTTCCCATCCTCATCACTCACAGGTGCTACGAAGAATGTTCTTCAATCCTATTTCCACCACTGTTGCAGTTTGATGATGTACAGAAACAACGCCATCTACTTCAAGGTCATCTATCAAATTCAGCAAACACTTGGTCAGCTCCCACTGGGTACATGTGCTTGGATGCTGTGTATGTGTCATCTCATTTTAATTTATGCAACAGTGCAATGAAGTAGGTGTTCTCACTATTCCTATTTGACTAATGGGGGGAAAGAAAAACAGAGAAACAGACACATGATTTAACTTGTTCAATGTCATCCCAGCAACAAATGATAGAGGAAAAATCTTAAATCCAGGCTCACTGGCTCCAGATCAATGGCTCTTCTTGTACCAAATGAGAATGCTTCCTTTTCACCCTTCTCCAAACAAGTCCAATCTAATTTGTGTTTGTAGTCGTCGCTTCAGCTTCATCCTCTGGTCCCATAGATCAATGGTTTTCAATCATGGGTAACATAACAATCACTTGCAAAACAAAAAATGCAGATGTGCACAAGCCCCACCCCAGATTAATTAGCCTGGCATCTGTGGAAGTGGGGATCCAGTTATCAGCATTTTTTAAAGCAGTCACACCCATGGGAGTCTCATATGTAGCCAAGGTTGAAAAAGGCTAGCTTAGGCATTTCCCAAGATTATCTGGTTTAGATGCAAGGGAGGTCTTAGCATTGTCACATTTAAACACACTGTTGCTCTGACCCTGACCCCAGTGCCCTTGCATATGCTTCTACTGTATTCTCAGAGCAGCTCCCATCATGCAACCCCTGATATTCTTGCTCTTCCAAGTATAGATGTGTTTTGCTCATCTCAATCTCCCTCCTTGCTAGATGACAGTCTCCTTCAAAAGCAGGGCCTTAACAACCTAGTGACTTCACTGTCCTGCTCCCCTGGTTTCAGGCTTCCTTCTACATGAGGCTATGTTTGTTAAGTATTTTCCAATTTATTTAGATAATGCCCTCCTTTTAATTAACATAAAAATTTCACACCCTATTTCAATGCCATTTGAAATGTCAAAATAAATTCAACATTGCAGCCAAAGTCATTTCAGAAAAATTTCAAAAACTCAGTTTGATCTGAAAAGTCTCACATAACAATTTTTTCTTTTTTAATTTTGATCACTGAATGGTCACATTTGAGCTGAGTCTGCTGACATGTTACCGGCTTTTTCATTCTAGGGAGTTTGTAAGTCAGAGCAACAAGACACACAGGTCTGAGTTGGGCCGTTTTCCTAAGTTCCGAAAGTGAGGAATGAGGTTAGCTGTGGGAAGGAAAATGGCAATGATGAGACGCGCAGCCCGCTCACTTGTTATGCAGTAAACAGGGAATGTTTTACCCCAAAATTCCCCAAAGTGATTTTCTGGAAGTTATCTTTGGCAACCAAAGCAAAATGAGTTCCAACAAAGGTCTTATTGATAGATCTTCTGACGAAGATGGAACCACATCAAGAGAAGAGTTCCTCACAAGCTTCTAAAAAGAATCTGTAACCACAATGCCAGGGAAAGAAGCCTGGACTCATTTCACCATATTAGGCTGAATGAGAGCTGACTTTTGTCTTCCACAAAATTATCTCCAAGAACCTTGTCTTAAAGAGCTTCATTAAGTCAAGCAAATGAAGACATTTTTAGCACCAATTTGCTGTTTCCATAGCTAGGTTTAAGCTATAAGTGCTTAAAGTGTGTCATAATGAGCAATGATGTCAGATTTTGCCTCTTGAAACTTCAGGTTCAATGATTTCAAAGCTTCAAATGTTTTTTGCCAAACATCCTAAATACTGAAAATTGGAGGCAGTTGGATTTAAACTACTTTCTCGTAGCTGGGAACCTACGTCTTCTGCTTCTATATCTGGACCACCATATTTCTCTTTGATGTCCAAGGAGTCTAAGCGTGGACAGAAGGGCTTTGTTAGTAGCACTGAAATCATCACCAAACACAGCAAAGGATTAATGTATTTTGTGCTTATTTCCTATATAACTGAATGACTTGACAGCAGAATCAAGGTCGTCTCTTAGATCGCCAGGAGTTCAGAAAACTGCTGTTGGATGGTAATAATAACAGCATCCCGGAAAATGGGAGTAGTTATTTACCTCAACTCCTAAGAATCAACCTGTGTGCGACATTCATTCCAGTCATCTTTGATCAGCCTCTGTTTCCACTTAGCCCATTATCTTCAATCATTTTACACCACCTCAAAGACATTACCAACTTGAGTGAGGGTTTCCAGTGGTTGAGTTTCAGAAAGTAGCCTCTCTCCCCAATTTCTTAAGCCCTATTTTCATACATAAGCAACAGATGGACACAATCCCCTTTGTTGGGTGAATCATCAAAATTAAAAGCTAAACAAGCATAATCATTTTAATGATTTTTGCAAAGCATAAACTGCACATTCTCGATATGGCTCTTTACTATAGAATCAAACACAAAAATACTGTAGAATTGTTTAATTTTCTCTTTAGAGACACTCACGATGAAAGGTTTCAAAAGTGTTTTTGCACCGATATAATTTTTTAATCTTTGCAATAAATGTGTTATTTTCTATGAAATATTCATAGCCCTTGTAAAATCTCACTAATATGTTCCAAGACTGGCGAATCACATGTGCTGAGAAGAATCATATTTTACAGTAAAAATTTTTAACGAGGTTTGATTTTTTTGTAGCTAAAATCTTGCTAAAATCAAGAGACTCACATGGGATGGTTCTTTAGTAAGGCTTTAAATTTTATTTTATGTCCATCACACTAAGGATGTTGAAAACTGTCCTCTTCTCACTATGTGAATCCACACTTGCTGTAAGCCTCAAATTGTTATTCCTAGTGGCCATATTCATTTACCAAAAAGGATTTCTGTAATTTCTTTAAAAATGGGGAGTATTGAAAATAATGCTTGGTCTGGATTACAGAAAGATTAAAGATTTCAATGGCTAACAGCAGCTGTTTGTGGACTCCAGACAAATCGACAAAGCCCTGGTCCATCATCCCTGCTCCTCGTCCTCCTCAGTGACTCTCTCCTGCTGTGATCATCTCATTTGAGGGGAGGAATATCCATGTGAGATTCTAGGCACTCAGAAAAAAAAAGGATCCAAAAGAGAATGCCTGCTTTTCATCACGAGTGTGTCTTTAATTGGACTGCATCAGGATTGAACTACGGCATTTTGCACAACTTGGGAGAGAGGAAGCCTACAAGATAACCTTTCTCAGACTCTGATATCCTCCATGTTGGGAGGTCAGCAGTCCATGAATGTCGCGGGAATATAAGAGGAAAACACACCCTGACACATGATTAAAAGTCTAGTGTGTTCTTTAGGCTCCATGTCAGTGTTGGTGGTGAGTTTGCTCATCTGACCACCACACCAGAAATTACGCACATGCCAGATCTGAACAAAACTTCGCTTCCCTTACACCACATGTAAGTGAGGAATAACATGGAGGAATCCCACTGTTGCCATCTGTGGTCTTTTCAGGACCTCTGGCATCAGTGAGAATCGACTTGATTTCCACCATGTTCTCAGGGGCTTCTGATATACCTCATCCCCACTACAGTCAACTGGCTTCGAGACAAAGCCACTGCCCTTCACACAAATCCCCACTCCTTGCCCAACCTTCTCTGGATGCCAGGTTGTATGTAGGCTGCATTTTACCAGGAATGTCCAACTCTGGCCGGCAGTGTTCACTATATAATAGTTGGACCAGATGAGAGACTGAAAGAAAGGGGCTGGAAAGAAAAAAATCAGCAGAAAGAGCCAGTTATCAAGACAAGGAGGGCTCTGTATTTGCACTTGTTAAAGTTAGCAGCGGAGACACAGGCAACCCACAGCATGAGTAGCCGCCACACAGAATATTCTAACCCACTTTTTAAAAAAATGGAAGCAAGTATTTTTGTGAAAGCGGTTGCCTCTTTCACAGCATCCCTTTGCTGTAAACTGTCACATCAACTAAATCAATGCTATCATCCTCAGGTCAATTGTAAATTAAAAACAAGAGAAAACAAGTAAAAGCCTGCCTGGACATCCCTAAGCCTATGGGACTGTCTTCCTTTTTCCTACCTTAATTCCCTTCTTCACCGTAGTCTCCAACAACCCTGTGTCAGTTTGACTCACGTGAAAGTTATAATCCAACTCCCCCAAGTATCTACATTGGAAAAAGAAATAAGACCGAAAAAAAAAAAATCACCTCTTTTTTTCACCCCTTCCTGACAAATCCAAACTATCCCTTAGGAGAAAATCAGAAATGAAGGATGCGGTTTTATCTAAATAGACTGAGGGAAGAGGGGAATAGAAGATTCCATCAGGAGTTCAGCTCAACAGAAATAATGTTTTATCAGAATGGGCACTTGACAAAGAGAACATATTACCAACAGCGAGATAGATGTTTGGGTAAAGTAATGTGCTAATATCTATTAAGCTCAAAACCTGCCATCTCTTCTTTCGACGGACGGGCATTTTTCTTCCAGGTCTTACACCTAGGATTTTTTATAAGGTGCTTTCAACAGTTTTTTAAAAGAAGAATAAAACTAAAGGCCCCAAACTCAACTCCAACTTGAGACAAAGCCAGAATTTTTCTCTGAAAGTTGAGAGGAAGCATGGGTTTGGATGTAGGAAGCACTAACATACAGGGGACCAAAGAGAAACCTATGGTGGGCCTCTAGTACAGGACCCAACTCCTGGCCCCAAAGAGAAGAGCTGCTTGCAGGACGAAGGCCCACCTGAAGGCCTCAGAGACGGTGTCAAGATAGGGATGATGGGGCTGATGGGTCAAGAGGAAATCCCGGCTCCAGGCCTTCTGGACTTGCCGTTGAAACCCCCTGCATCTTGTATTATTTCATCTTTTGGCTCTGAAGAGCCCTTGGTGAACCAGGATTTCTGGAGTCCCTACACTTAAAAGCCCTATGCAAAGTTCGTGAGTACAAGACTGGCAGTTGGAATAAGCATTAAGTATTTGTGCTATTTCCTGTGCAGGTTTTGCCAGGTGGTAAGTTCCCACGGACGCTCCAACACCTGGCTCAAAAATCCCTTCTCCGAACCCTTCTCCAATCTGTCCAGGGTGAGGTGGTTCCTCCATTCCCTTCACTATCCTGGATTTCCTCCCACGACATAGATTAAGAACAGTGGCTCTCAATCCACATGTAATGTCTGTTCAAGCAACCACCACCGCAACACGTGCTAAATGAATAGCTGTTTGAGGCAGACTATGTGCTAGTAAAGGCAGGAACCATACTGAATCACCTTTATTTCTCAAGTGCCTAGCACACCGAGAAGCAGGCAATCTTACGTGGCCACAACACTGTGAAAGAAATGACAACCTACGAGTTGCTTGATGTCCCCATATCCAAACAAGAGCCCTGGATTCCCACCTCCAAAACCTTCTGCTCTCATTTTCATTAAAGAGCATCACTATTGTTCTCATTGTATGGGCCAAAAATCTAGGGCTTGCTCTTAAATTTCTTCCCTCATGTCCCACAGGCACATCATTAGAAATATATTTGAATGTGGATTCTATGTTGAAAGTATACCCTGGACACTCCTACCCACCACCACTACCACCCCAGCTACAGGCCCTTCCCCTTCTCACCTGGATGCAACAGCCACCTAACTGGTCATTCTGCATGAGTCAGTTGACCTGCCACTCACAGCCAAGATGATCCTTAAGGGTTATCAGGTCACATCACCATCCTGTTCAAACCTCCCCTCCCAGAGCTTTCCATCAAATTTAAAACAAAACCCAAATACTTTACATTGGCTTGCAAGGCCAATATGGCCTTGACCACAGTTATCTTTCTGGCATTCACATGCCCCCTCGCACCCTCTATGCCAGCCACACTGGCCTTCCCAATGCTTTTGGGATATACCAAATGCTTTTCCACTAGAGGCCTCTGCTGCGGTTGGCTCTCATCCTCTTCATTAGGAATCTGCTTAAACACCATGCTTCAGAGCAGCATCTGTTAACCAGCCTTTCAGCCCCTATCGCTGCCTATGCTGAAGGTCCAGTGTTTCCTTGCTGTCCCCTGGTTCATGTTCCTCCACTGCATACATCACAGCTCTCTCCCAAGTATCAATTTCTCTGTTTCTTTCTTATTTGCCTGTCTCTGCCTCTAGAATCAAATTTATTGGTGGCAAATTCTTCTGCAGATCCTGTTTCATCAACCATGATATGTCCAGGGTCCAGAACCAAGCACACAGTAGGCACTCAATAAATGTCTTAAATAACTAAATGAAGAATCCAAGGGGATACAAGCAATTACTGGGAAAGTTCAAAGCTGGGACTCAGGTTTGAAATAAAGACCATGATTACAACTCCCTTACTGACCAGCCACTTTAGCTAGGTGAGTCTCACATGTTATCTTATTGAATCATCCCAATTTTCTAAGGCAGGTTTTACTGTCCCCATTCTTAAGAATCAGAAACAGAGGCTTATTGAGCTTAAGTAACTTGCCAAGACTTGCTGGAAAAAAAAAAAATCTAATTGACTCCAGAAAACCCCTATTTTCACTCTGCCTTCTGCCTCTAAATAGCTCTTTCCAGGAAATAAAGATTGTATTCCCATGTAGGTAGCTAGGTGGGGATACCCCCTACCACACTAACAGGAAAGATAAGCAGCAGCCTAGTAAGGAATTTCCTGCAGAAGATGAATACTAAGAGAAACCGAATAAAACCACTTTTAACAGCCTGCTGAACTCTACATCAAGGCACAGCAAGAACAAGCGAGACAGACAAAGCAGCCCAAATATACTGTTACTGCACCCAGAGGGCAAGTGTGGATGCAAAAGAAAAAAAGCAGCAGAAAGAAGGCCAATTCTTGACATCTTCATCTGGACATCCTGGGTATCCTGCCTCAGAGTTGTCCTGTGTCCTTTTAAAAGGACACTGTCAGTTGCCTAAGCAGGAGAGCTACTGCAGGGAGTACATGAGGCCATTATTTCTAGAGCTGTAAGCAATCCTGCTGCTGCAAATAGAGACAGATCTATTCTGCCTCCTGTAGTCTATAAAACAGAAGGGACGTGGGGGCAGGGAAAAGATGCCCACACGATAATAAACGGGGTCAGGACGACTCAGCTGCTGGACTCCAGCCGGACAGGCAAAGGGAAGAACAGGGGAAATTACAAACCTTCCTCTGTAGTTACCAAAGTATGCAGAGGCTGGTCTCAGGCGGAAGTCTCCAGGGTGGCCTAGAAATGGTTAACTCACAGTTTCTCTCCCAATGAGTAGCTTCAGCTGCTCATCAATAGAATCTCCAGCTGATAATTATTAAGTGAAACTTGGGGTTGGCATTTGCATATGTAAAGCACACTTCCCTCCAAAGTCACAATGGGAGAGAGAATGCACTTCCTGATTGTACAGTGCTGGGGAGGCTTGGGCGGGGTGGGGCTCAGCCTGCTTTCATGTGCTTCTCCACGCTAATCAAGCCAGATATTCAGCAGAAATAAACCCCACATCCCAAAATATGCCATTTGTCAGAATCCAGAGCTCACATAAGAGACCTCTCTCTCCAGATCTAAGAAGGATGCATTTCATCACAATAAGCCCTTATAAGGGTAATGATTACCCACCCCAGCGCACGCGTGCAGGCACACAGCACACACGCCTTCGCACACACACACACCTGGGTTGTTTCACTGGATGATGAACGGTTATGAGTTTCTCCAGAAGGAAGGCTTCTATCCTCCTCACGTATTCCTGACACTTTTCAATCTATGCACCTGATGATTAAGAAGCTTCAGCCCCGAAAAACAAGCCAGAAGGAACTGCAAACAGCATCACATTCTAAGGATCTGATGTCTTATCTCTGTTGTGACATTTATCTTGGCTTGTGAGGATGAAAATCACTGTGCAGCCCCTCTCTCCTCCTCCCAGAGAAAAGGATGCTGTGACAGAGAAAAGCTATCACTCCCAAGCGTACAACCAGGACACCGGTCTTAACATGGCTTGAAAAATCAGGGACTTCAAAACCCCAATGTCAGTTGTAGGTGCTATACAGCTTGACTGTGTCAGAAAAGCCACTGGGGCCAAGAAAAGGTGCCTAAAGTTCTACCCGTAGCATTCTACAGACAGAACCAGATAATAGGATAAAAAATTAACATAAATTAATAACTCTGGGTCTCTTCATCCTCAGTTAAGCACATGATCCTCCTGGTGCCTCATCTGTAAAATGGGGGTAAAAATTCGGTAGGAGCTTTCATATACAGCACCATCAGGATATGTATAAACTACGAACATTTTATTTTAGTTTGTAACATATAAGCATGCATTCATTTGATAATTTTTGGAGATGGGACTAAGGCCTCTTCTCTGCGGACAAGCCCCACTGTCTGAAATTCTACACTGCCTTTCTGACATGAACCACAAAGAAATTGCCAAATGCTTTCATCTTGGGTTTCTTTAAAGTATAAGGGAAACTTAAAAGATATTTGTAAACTAATCAGAGTACAGACGTCTTTTCATATTTTTCCGATTTTTTTAGTTGTCTTGCCTACATTTTGACTTTTTAAGGCAATTTGTCTTTAGGCTGCTGTTCCAAATGCACAACTTAGTTTCCTTAGGGAAACACCCCTCCTGCACACATATTTCACCACTCTAGGTAATAACAAATTACATTATTTAACTGTATGATAATGTTATAACCCAACAGGCTTGATAAGATTTAGTACACAGTTGAACCGGTAGGATCAGCAATGTCAAATGGTTACTAGAAAGTACTAGAAAGTATGGTACATGTACATGATGGATTACTATGCAGCCATAAAGAAGGACAAAATTATGGATGTCACAGCAACTTGGATGGATTTAGAGTCTATCATACTCTGATCTATAACAGCAACAAACAGAACATGAATACCACATGTTCTCACTTATAAGTGGGTCCTGAACATCTATCACAATACTACAAAAGAGGGGTGGGCAGTAGCGGAACACTGACAAAGGATTTGGGGGAGGGGGGGTGGAGCACATAACATCACTAAGCATACCTGACCCTAAACCAGGGGAAGGGAGGACCAGTTGGAAGCCAAACTTCACCTGCACATAGACTATTTAGGTACTGAATTCTGACTTGTACCCCACATCTTTACGATAAAATTTTAAGAAAAGAAAGTATTAGAAAGTAAGCCAATAGCTGGAGGCCCTGCACATGGGGGCACTGAACAGTCCTTGAACAAAGGGAAAGGAGGAGCCTTCTGAAGTAGAGGTGAGTTAAGAATCTTCCACTGAGCACTTGCCTCATGGGATTTTTGAGAATTTAACGAGATAAAGCACAGGAGGCATTTAGATTCCCAAGGTATGTATGAAATAAGGGCTTGACAAAAGTTCTTATTATCTATCTTATTGCATTGGTCCATCGTTTTTCTGTAAACCATGAGTGCTCTTCTGAAATAACCTTCCATGAGCTTCTGATAAAAAGTACACTCCTTTGTATTGGTAGAACACTCTGAGACCAATTTTGGAGCATCTGAGGCTGTGTGAGTGTACTGATGTCTCATGTCCACTGACGCAGGTAAAGAAGCAACTGTGACTGTGTCCACTTTACAAGAGACAAGTGAGACCCAGAGGCCCAGAGGCACTGGCCTAACATCTCCAGGAAAGTTGGGAGGGGGAACTCCAAGGAGAATTGAATCTCCCCCGCCTTGTTAGTGCACATTCCCTGAAACTGCTTCTAGAACACATTTTGCTGCTTCTTATCACCTTTATAACCTAAGTATTCAATGGCATGAAGAGATGGATAGAAACAGTTCTTCCCCTTCAATAAAGAAAGGTCATGAGATGGCAGATTTAAAGCATCTCCGAGGACCCTTCAGCAGATCTCTGTCCATCCACATGAAACATTTCAGTAGCCCTGAGTCTCGATGCCTTGTGCTCTTTTATGATGTCTTCAAGGCCCACCCAGTCACAGCTCAAGGGAAAAAAAGACTCCCATTGCAGCAACTGAGCCATTACAGAGGAGGATGCAGAAGTGTCACCAGCTAGACCTTGGGGAGGTCATTCAACATCGCTTAGCCTCAGTTAACTGGGAACAAACCTTTCTCTCTATATTACAGGACTATTTTGAAAATGCATCATTTAAAAAGTCAATGGAAAAGGCCTAGGTAAAACCAGAAATCTTAAGGGAATGAGACAAGATGTTCTCCTTAAGTCAAGAAGTACTATACTTTGTTGAGAGTACTATTACTGCTATTATTAGCCAACATTCACATACCATGCTCTTCAATTTAGTAATGAAAACAGCCAGTGGTAGATTATAGCATTTTCATCTTCATATTATGGGGTAAGTCGAAACTAAAGCAAACAATGTCCACAGAGGTCAGAAAAGTCATTTGAGTTCTTCTGGCCTGGTGGAGGAAGTAGACACCTCTCTTCCTAGATATTCATTATATCAGAAGGCTCCTGATGTTATATTAGTTCCAGGAACAGACATCAGAAACATATAGGACCAAGACACAGGCACTTGGATGACCACTATCTGCTAGCAAAGGCCTGGAGAATCCTTTCCCACCTTCTGTGGTATAAAACCCAAGTTCTGCTCCCTCTGATAGAAACCGCACAAGTGTCCCTAAGCCTCCATCACCTCTAGATTAAATTACTGCAGCACATCTGTATTTTCTATAAAGCTACAATAAGCCAGGAGTTTGAACCGCCAGGCAACTTAATATATTTCCCTCTAAAGAAAAGAACAAACACAGTTGAAGCAAGTTATACCCGCAATTTCTGAACCAAAGAGACGTGCATATGGGTCAGTGTCTCACAACATGAATAAATACAAAAGGATCAAATTGACCTCCACCGTTACTATGTTATAATTCATGAGGCCTTGTGTCTACAACCAGGAAGGTCTGCAGTATGCAGTCAAGGAGCCAATGAGGCCGCAGGACGTAAGACACACTGCACATTCCAAAGGTCAGATGTTTACAAAAGCTATTCTCCTACAAATAAAAGAGCCCTGTATTTGTCAACCTGTTGGTTTGGCTATGTTATTTTTATTTTCTCCAACCAACAATATTCTGAACAAGACCCAATAATAGTCATTTGTTCATTCTTTCATTAACTCATACATTTATGAATCCTCTACAATATCACTGTACACAGTCCCTTTCCCTGTCAGTCACTATAAAACCCAGTAGGGCAAAAGATAATTAAAGATAAAATCTCTGTGCAGATAGAAGAGATAGCAGGGCTAGGACAGGGTGCTGAGAAAGGATTGCCTAGCTCAGTCTTAAAAGTTATGGGGAAAGTTCTAGGACCCGTCATGTTCATGCTGGGACTGGAAAGATGAGCACCAAGAAGCCGGATTGAGAGAAGTGTTCAAGCAGAGAGCAATATGCGAAGTCTTAGAACCACAGTTCCCAAACTGTGTGCCAAGGTGCCCCAGAGTAACATTTCAAGATTTCCAGAAGCACAGCAATTCTCAGTTTTTGCCAGACACAGCCTCAACGACTAGCTCAAGGTACTTCACACCATTTCAACATTAGAATGCACTAATTTATTTGGTGGCCATAGTTCTGCAAAGCTAAATTTTCAGAACTTGCTGTGATAAAAAGCAATAGATCAATGTGTAATAGTCATCCAATCTGATGCCAAGATTTGAGAAATTGTGTAGCACCCAACAGGTACACATATCTCCTAAGGAAAGAACTGTGGTTAGGAGTACAATAATATTTTTCTTATCAGTTTGGCTGTGTTCTTGTTAGGACAAAAATGTTTCCTAAATGCAACAATTAGGTATTTCATTTGGCCTATGAGCACCACCAAAAAATTACTAAGTTACCAAGAGCACCCCAAAAGGAGAAAATGTAGAATCCTATGACCGGAGACCAGAGGGAGTAGTACTTGCAGCTAACATAAAACACTGTGATATGACTAAAGCACTGGGGACGAGGTGAGGACTAGTTAAAGAAAATGCTGGAGAAATAGGTAAGGCAGGTTCCAGAGGGCCTTGTAAGAAGGTCAAAGAACTTCATCCCGAGGATGGAGAGAGCTGTGAGAGAGTTTATTTTAAACTTCTCTGTGGCAGGAAGTGCGCAGCATCCAAGTTTTACTGGACTTTCCCTAGTTCTCAGAATGGCTGTGTTTCCCAGCCATTATGTGGATGGATACCATATTGTTGAGTCCACAGTGAGTCAGATGAAAGCCATCATGAGGCCTCTGCAGATTGGCCTGCAACTGTACCTCATCCGCCACGATGAAGTAAAAACTGTATGTAAAGTGTGAAATGCTTTACAAAAATAGAGTGAAAGCCGTTGCCTTACTAGACTCTGGTGTGGCCGTGTGCTGTTAAAGCTATGGCTGTCACTGTGTTTTCTTAAGCTTTGGTCCCCTCCCTCCCTTGGGGAGGTGAATTCCCTCTTTTTCTCTCTCCAATTTACTTTATAAATAAAGTATATTTTCTAACCTAAAAAAAAAAAAGTATGAGTGAAACAGGGTGCACAAGGGAATCCAAGAGATAAGCTGCCTGACCTAGAGGCGATGGCAGAATGGTGCCCTCTGAAGACTTCTGACGCAACTTCGGAAGTTCTATCGTAAGTGTTACTACCCCTCTGAGGGACCTGCCAGGGAAGCTGTCTCCAAATAATGCTCCAAGACCACTCCCCACACACAAGGATTCTATGCAGGACGATGACTCTGTTTTAGATGCATTATCTACCATTTGCATATGTGTGTTTCATACTTCAAAATTAATCAACCTACAGCAAAGTTAAGTCCTACCTCAACCCATCACATGGCAGGCTGATGGTGCCCCCTTCCCTAATTCCACTTCATTGCCAAAGTTTATGCTAGATATAGCTGGGACCACTCATTCTCAAATCCCTAACACAACTTTTGGATAGGAAGAGAAAGAGCTATGTAGTGAAATCTGAACCTCTTGACTTCATGAAGCGTTTGATGCGTCCAGGATGCAGAAACAATGTATGCTGTCATTTCTCTAAAGCACGTTTAAGATTCTTAAGAATGATGAGGTTTCTTATCTATATGTGTGATATACTTGACAACAAAGAATGCTAAAAATCTCCTATCTATTTTACATAAAGGTGCTTTTTCTTTAAAATTCTATGTTTAAGAGGAATTTCTTATTGGGCATAGAAAAACTTTTATCAATCTAAAGCTACACTGACTATATCACTCGATTTATCTGATGGTTCAAAAGGTTAGAAAATAGGTAGGTATCAGGTAATCAAAAATCACCAAGTCCTCCCCAGGTTTTAGTAAGAAGAAGAACTAAGAAGAAAGGCTATCCCAGATCAGCAAAAAGAAGAGGTGTCCACTTGCTCTCATGCTGTCTCTCATATTGGACAGAAAATGGTCAGGGGACCAGGGGCTTTGGCCAGTTCCTAGACCTCCCTCAGAAAAACCAACAGCAAGAAAAGCTACCTATATACAAACCCTTCCACCTCATTTCTCGGGTTTCCAGAAGGAACAAGAGGCACCAGAACCACATGCCCAGCCTCTCCTCCCCACCACTCTAGGCCCAAGTGATCTGTGTGAAGGACCTTTCTGGATCCCATGATCTGCTGGCCCTGCCTTCTTGTTCTTTAAGGGTCTGCCTGCCTGTAGACAGCTTGTGCCACATGTTTCCAGGAGAGGCCCTGGTGTTGCTCACTATGCTGCTAAGTCTGACTAATTCGGGTGATGAAATAACTCTACCTGGTTGAGACACAATCTCCAGATGGTTTGACCAAAAAGTGGTATTTTGATCTCTTTCGGCCTGGTCCTGTGCCTATCTCTCAATCTGTTCCCATCTCAGATGTGGAAGAGAGTGGTGTTATTTACTGATCTGAAAACCTCAATGCCAGAATAATCTTAAGAACCAAAGAATTAGTGGAGAGGTAGATCTGATCTACCCCCAAAGTCATCTGCATCTCCCAAGTATTTATAAAGCACCCATTATGTGCAAGACAATATGTCAGGTCCGGGGATATGGTTTTTGCTTGTGTGCTATTTATAGTTCACCAGGAAAACAACTGATTGCCCAAAGAATTATTTAGTTGCAAGTACAATAGATACAGAGTTCTCTGTGAGATTGTATCAAGACCCTCTGTCTTGGGGAGTGGCCCCACCAGCAGGACAAGCTTGAAACTCAGAACCCCCTTGACCCTGTCCTCTCCCAGCAGGCTCCTGACCACACCACAGCTAATCCATCCTCAAGTCCTAGCTATTTTGCCTCCCCTATCACCTCTCAGATTCTGGGATTCTTTCCATCCCCACCCATCTTCCAAACTCTCAGCAGGTCTCTCTCTGACTGCTCCAACAGCCTTCTAATTTATTCCCTTGTGTCCATTAAAAATTATTTTTAATTACAGTAAAATACACATAACATAAAACTCACCAGCTTAACCATTTTTCAGTGCAGAGTTCAGTGGCCTTAAGCACATTTACATCCCACCACCGATCTCCAGAACTTTTTCATCCTGCCATATTGAAGCTTTATACTTAAAATAAATCCTCGTCTCCCCTCCCCACAGCCCCTGGCAGGCACCATTTTACTTTCTGTCTCCGAATTTGACAACTCTTGAAACCTCCCATAAGTAGAATCATCACATTTCTCCTTTTCTGACTGGTTTCCTTCATATAGCATCACGCCCTAGGCTTGAATCCACTCTTGTACCCCAGTCTATTCTCCATACAGTGAGAGCTGTTCAAAATACCAATCTGACCATGTCACCTCTCCATAGGAAAGCCTCTAGTGGCTTTAATGTCTAAAAGGGCAAAGACAAAACTCCTTCATGTGACCCAACGCCATGCATACTCAGCCCCCAGTGACCTCATGGCATAGCATTCCGGCCTCACTCTCCCAGGTCAGCAAACTGTCCTGTCCGTCTCCCACTGCCAGGCCTATGCCCCATGCTGTTCCAACTGCATGGATCATTCTTCCAGGATCCCTCTGTCCCACTCACTCCTATTCGTTTTTCAGATAAAGGCCAGTGGTCCTCATCCTCTGGGAAGTCTCCCCTGGTATGCCTGACATACCCAATGCTTTCACTATGGGCTATTCCTTGCTACAGAAGGGCTTCTCCTCTGTGGAGCTCATTCACAGTAGCATCAAAATCTGCTTGCATGCTTCTCTCTTCTGCTGATGCAAGTTCCAAACGAGGAAAGGGAGTGTGTGCTTTTTTATTTCTATTTTATCTGCAGCACCCCGCATACTGGGGTCAGAGAAGAAAAATGTTTGCTTAAAAATTGAGGCCAGAGCTGGGCTCAGTGGCTCAGCCTGTAATCCCAGCCCTTTGGGAGGCTGAGGTGAGTGTATTGCCTGAACCCGCGGGTTCGAGACCCGCCTGGGCAGGCGAGACCTCATCTTTACAATAAATCAAAAAAATTAGCCGGGTGTGGTAGCATGCGGCCTGTAGTTCCAGCTACTTGGAAGGCTGAGGAGGAAGGATCACCGGAGCCCAGCAGGTCGAGGCTGCAGTGGCCGGGAGCGGCCGCTGCATTCCAGTCTGGGCAACTGAGTGAGACTCCAACTCAAAAAAAAAATTGAGGCCGAGAGTGGTGGCTCATGCTTGTAATCCCAGCACTTTGGACCAGGGTGGGATGATTGCTGGAGCCCAGGAGTTCGAGGCCAACATGAGAAACATAGCAAAACTTCATCTCTACAAAAAATAAAAATAAAAAAATTAGCCAGGCATGGTGGTGCATACCTACAGTCCCAGCTACTTGGGATGCTGAGGTGGAAGGAAAGCCTGAGCCCAGGAGGTTGAGACTGCCCTCATCTGTGATCATTGTGATCGTGCCACTGTATTCCAGTCTGGGCAACAGAATGAGACCCCCAAAACTCAACAACAACAACAAAAAACTGAACACAAGAGTAGAACCTTACCTGGAGTTGTTTAGGAAAGGCATGCCTGAAAAAATGAGATGTAATCCAGGAACTGATGAACAATAAGAAATTAACAGGGTGTAGACAGGGGCAGAGGACAGGGTGGGGAGTGGATGTTTGAGTCATAAGAACAGGTTCCAAAAGCACTATGGTAGAAAAGAGGTTGGTATACTTGGGAAACTGGAAAACAAACAACAATGAAAAAGGACACAACAAAGGCCAACATAAGTAGAGCATAGTAACAAGTGAATCTAAGAGATAAGCTGCCTGACCTAGAGGCAATGGCAAAAGTCTTCTCTGAAGACTTCTGTCCCAAGGAAGTTCTATTGTAAGTGGCACTTACCCCTCTGAGGGACCTGCTGGAGGAACTGCCTCCAAATAATGCTCCAAGAGCACTCCCCTCCCACAAGGATCCTACACAGGACCGTGACCCTAACTGCTGTAGATGCATCATCTAAATCAACCCCCTCAACAGCTCTCCACACTAGGTATTCTCTCCGATTTAGAGGACAGTAAATGAAAGCTAAGACAAGTTAAATAATCAGCTCAAGCTCATTCCGCTGGTAAGTGAAAGGGCCTGATGTTTGGGAAAAAATCTGTCCCCAAAATCCATGGTATTTTTACCAAACCACAGTTCATGTTAAGCCTGGAGTTTTTCCTTTTTTTTCTTTTTTTTAATGCTTATTTAAATTCTTGTTCCAAAGACAGTTCTATGTTTTTATGCATTGAAGACACTAGCAGTACAAGTTGTAGAGTGATATTTTAGTAACAAAGGATATTTTTGTACAAAACATCAAAAAGTGGCGTATGCAGATTCACTGCTCACTATACTGGCTGCAGACAGAGACTCGGGTCACAGCTCTGCTACACTTCCCCGGAAGAGGGCAGTTTCCAGAGATAAAACTGGACAGGGAGGAGCCAGTCAGTCACAGGTGGGTGAATCCTCCAAGTGATGTCACCAATCACGTCAAATGGCATGCACATGATAGAGCATGTCCAGTGGATGAAACCAACATGTTACAGAGTCAATGGCAAGAAAAAAAAATAGCTGGCTAGCTTAAGATGTTTTATAACAACAATGAAAGAGAACAGAGAATGGCATCAGACAAGTAAGTGAAAAGCCAAAACACATGATCAAAGACCAAGAAATCGATACAATAAAATTTAAAAACCAAATCTACAATAATATCAAGGTGTATACTAAAAGGACACTTTATTAATTCTCATCAACACTATAAGATACTTGAACAGGGTTTGGCAAACTTCCCATAAAGGTCCAAATACTAAACATTTTAGACTTTGTGGATCATATAGTCTCTGTTGCAACTACTCAACTGCGACATCATAGCTTAAAAGTAGTCCTAGAAAATAGAGATAAAGGGATGTGTCTCTGTTCCCATAAAATTTTACTTACAGACACATGTGGAGAGCAAGATGCAACCTGCAGGCCATAATTTGCCAACCTGTCCTTGAAGGTCAAGGACAAGTCTTCTCATACCAAAACAATAGAGCTTAGATATCACACACAAAAAATTACAATGCTTCCTGAAGTTTATGTAATTTTCATAAAACCCTACTCTATGAAGAATCATTTATCCCCGTTTTACAAAAGAAGACACTAGGGCCCAGAGACCTTAAACAATTTGCACAGGGCCACCCCACTCTTAAGTAGCAGAACCAGGATTAGAAAACTCAGGTGTGTTGAGATGTCAACGCTCAGGTTCTTTTACATCTGCCACTTGGCTCACTGCTTAAGGAAAGAGAAACAACCCTTTAGTGAAAAGGAGGGGAAAGATAATAAAATGATCCTCAAAATGTAACAGCTCCAAATGTGATTTAGTCAGCAATCTTCAGGGGGTAAGGGATAGAAACTCACTCAAACTGACCCAAGGGAAAAGGACAGTTTACCATACACACACAGAAATGGTATAGGAATAAAGTACTCTAAATTCTTGTAGAACTGAAAACCCATCAGAAATCAAGGCAATTACCTCTCCATGTCTAGCTCCATCTCCATCATCTCTCTCCCTCTCTCTTACCCCTTCCTCCCTCTTTCTTCTCATTCTCTTTTTCTCTTTTCTCCTCTTCCCCAACCCTCATCAGAATCCAGAGGGTCTCTCATCTGTGCTTTCCTGGGGGCGGTCTGCAGCATTCTTTTCTACCAGTTGATGTCTTTTCTTGCCCACAGGTGCCTGCCTCTCCAGTTGACATGGAAACAAGGACAACTGCCAGAGTGGTACCACTGCCCCGAGCCAGCCCCTTCTGCTCTGGACCCACAGTTTACACTCTGTGTCCCTTTGTCTAATTCTTGAGATGGAGAATCCAACTGGTTACATGCCAGTGCAGGAGTTAGCTACGTGTGCATAACCAGATGCATTCTTGGTCCAGTCAGCCGTGGCCAGGGATGGAACAGTCCTGTGATACCAAACGTTCAGTAACATAGGAGGTACAGAAAAAGCCAGTTCTTGAGAGGTGGACACGCACCTCAACATGTCTGATGCCAGGAAAAGGGAAAGCATGGCTGGGATCTACAATCTGAGAGGAACAGCAGGGAGCCAACTGGAATAAAAAACACATTCATAAAAAAAAATTACTTAAAAGAAACAGGATTTGTTTACTCAATTCAGGAATTATCTGCAGGACTTGAAGACAGACCAAATGAAAGTGATAAAAATAATCATATAGATGAGAAACTTAGTATGTAAAACTATGAAATTCCACTCGTGGTGAGGGTTGTTATTTTATGGAAAAAAGCACTATTTCGAAAGTTGTGGAAAGCTGCCTTTTATCCCTTTAAAGGGCAGAGTGAGAGGCAACAGTACCTGAAGCAGGGGCCCCGTTTGACTTAAAGAAGCTGATCGTAAATTCTAATATGAGTTGTTAACGGATACTGTGGAATACCAGAATAAACAGAGACAACCTAGTACAAATGTACATCACCTGAATGTGTACACAAGACATTTAATGGAGGAGGGAAGCCTGGCATTACAAAGAATTCCTCTTTTTATATGAGATTTCACTATGAAGATGTTAGAATAGGAAATCTCATTATTATCTTTGATTTCTCTGTCCAAATGGTTCTTAGGAGACGAGACGATAAATCTCCGCTCTAGTTCTATTTTCAGCTCCAGCACTAGAACCAACTAATTCTCTCATTTCTGCTTCTCCAAGCTGACCCAGATATCTCCACATTTCTTAATGACATGCTGAGATCTGAGGAGAGTGTGGTGATTATGACATATCCTCCACAAATCGAAGCATAGTGCACCATGGAACAGAATCCTTCATAATTACCATGAGGAGGAGGCACATCTGGGACTGTTTTGCCTTGCAACAGTCAAGACTCTGTGGTGAGAACAGAGGTGACATTCCCATCCAATCACTTTCCTTGATATCCTTCTAACGAAAGTGTTGACAAATGAAGAAATAGTGTCAATGCACTAGGGCAGTGATTCTTAACCCTGAATGCACAACAGAATTACTCTTAGAATTTTGTATAAAAAATAGATGATCTGAAGTCTCGCCTGAGCCTGTCACTGCTGTCCAGCCTGGGCAAGAGAGTGCAACTTCGATGAAAAAAAAAAAATACGCACACACACAGGACAGATGCCCCGACCCCAAAACCCCAATTCAGCGGGTATGGATTGGGACCCTAGAATCTCTCTAGTAGGTTCTGTCACACAGTCAGCAATGAGAACCACTGGTTGAGAACCTGCCACATGTAAACAAGGGTCCAGAGGCACCTTGGGTAAAGAGGCAAGGCAGAGCTGTAGCATCTCCATGGGTCAAGAAGCTAGGATCAGAGCTGCCTGCCCAGCAATGGAGTGGGCTCTCTGAAACAGGAGTGACTTATACATCCCAGAGGAGCTCAGGAGGGGGGCTGCATACAGAGAGTCCCACTGGGATGACGAAGAGGAAGCCAATTTCTACGTTAGGTGGGAGGAGGGTCTGAATGAACTTAGAGCTTCTTTGAAGCCATGAGTCTAAAACTGAAACAGAGACAGAAAGCCCTGAAATGCTGAATGGTGAACTGCTCTAAAGTCCTCGTTGGAAATGGTTTTCCAAGCCAATGCTCAGATCAAATGTGACAGAAGATTCTGAGAGTTCTACTATGCATTTAACTGTATCCTAACATACTTGCCCATCTCAGTTATCAGAATTTGCCCCCAGATTCCCCCAGGGTGTTTTAAAAATAAACATTCTCTCCAAAATATCTTCTTGAACTGAATCTACAAACATGTAGTATTTAGCTAACACACAACTGAGCATCCACCTCTTTCTAGGACACTCTTTTCTCAAAGTTCTCCATGGCGTACTCTGTCACCTGCTCTGAGACATGGCTGTTCCACCTCAAACAGTCTCCCACACACCACTGACCATCTGCTTTCCCATTTTTCTTCACAGTACAAACCACTACTTGACATTATATTCCTTGGTCACTATCTCCTCCATTAAAATATAAGCTTCCTGAGATCAAGAAGTCTCCTTGTTTTGCTCTCTGCTTCATCTCCAGGATCTAGAACAGCGCCCGATGCAAAGTATTGCTCAAAATATTCACTCCATGAATACTGAATGTGTGAGTCAACCTTCTATGCGCCATCCACATTGCTAGCTATAGGGTGTTAAAGATTGAATTGTGTCTCCCTAAGAATTATATGTTGAAGTCCTAACCTCTAGTACCACAGAATGTGAACTTATTTGGAAATTAGGTTGCTGCACATGTAATTGCTTAAGATGAGGTCATACTGGAATAGAGAGGGTCACAATTCCAATATGACTTATACTAAGGGAAATTTGGACAGAAGGACAGACACAGAGGAAGAACACCAAGCCAAGATTGGAGTCATGCTGCCACAAACCAACGAACTATCAGAAGCTAGGACAGAGGTCTAGAACAGATCTTCCCCTAGCATCTTCAGAAGGAGCAAAGTTCTAGCCTCCAGAAACATGACATGATACATTTTTTTCAAAAACCATTCAGTGTGTGGTAATTTGTTATGGCAGCTTTAGCAAGCTAATACACAGGGATTTCAAATGGAGGAAATTACACTCCAGCCTAAAGGAGCTCAAGGTCCTGATTTGAGCCACTCAAAATCACGTGCTGTTGGTCATACATCCAGTTTTAGAAATGGGGTGTTTCCCTTGGAGTTTGAAAACATGGATAAAGGGCACCAAGCACTGGGAGGAAGTGGACAGGTGAGATGACCAATTCCAGGGGAAACACACTCAGATGAATGCAGAGGTACAGGTGTGTTTATTACTAGATAATTCAGTAGTGTCATACCTGAACCTTTCTAATCCAGCATGGGAGGTGGATAGGAAGGGGATGCAGAAGAGACCTCAGATGCACACATCAGTATTGAATGGGATTTATTTTTACAGTAACTATTGGCTAACAGCAGATCTCACTCTGTTCAAAACAAGCCTTTGGGAGGGTCGTAAAAAACAATCTCGCTGGGCTTGGTGGCTCAGCCTGTAATCCCGCGCCTTTGGGAGGCTGAGGTGAGTGGACTGCCTGAGCCCGTGGGTTCGAAACCCGCCTAGGCAAGCAAGACCTCATCTCTACAATAAATCAAAAACTCAGCCGGGCATGATAGCGCACACCTGTAGTTCCAGCTACTTGGAAGGCTGAGGCAGAAGGATCGCCGGAGCCCAGCAGGTCGAGGCTGCGGTAGCCGGGGGCGTCCACTGCACTCCAGTCTGGGCTACAGAGTGAGACTCCAACTCAAAAAAAAAAAAAAAAAAGAAATCTAATGTATGCCATGGTGACTCTAGTTAATAATAGTATATTGTATACTTGAATTGTACTAAGAGAGTAGATCTTAAGTGTTCTCACCTCATTAAAAAAGTATCTATGTGAGGTGATGAATATGCTAAT
>CAUYQG010094829.1:0-16943 GCA_963574415.1 Tarsius wallacei
AGCCTTCCAAGTAGCTGGAAATACAGGCGCGCGCTACCACGCCCGGCTGATTTTTTGATTTATTGTAGAGATGAGGTCTTGCTTGCCCAGGCGGGTCTCGAACCCGCGGGCTCAGGCAGTCCACTCACCTCAGCCTCCCAAAGGCATGGGATTACAGGCTGAGCCACCAAGCCCGGCTCACTTTCTAAATTATAATTGTTGAATGGTGTAGTTGTAAGCTCAAGCTGATGGAAAAGCACATGTGGAAATTTTTGCTGGGTAGAGTGCAGTGTTATGCTGTATGGATTCTTTGACCCACCTCAGAAAAACATTTCAGAGCTTATCTAGCATAATTTTAAAACAGAATTTGTGTGTGTGTATGTGTGTGTGTGTGTGTGTGTGTGGGTGAGAGAGAGAGAGAGAGAGAGAGAGAGAGAGAGAGAGAGAGGGAGAGAGAGAGAGACAAAGCAACCAGGTAACAACCAACATGATGAATAGAATAGTACCTTACATATCATTATTAACTCTAAATGTGAGTGGTCAGAATGCCTCACTTAAAAGATATAGATAGGCAGAATGGATAAAAGCACAATCCAAATATCTGTTGCCTTCAGAGATCCACTTAGCACACAAAGACTCCTATTGACTCTAAGTAAAAGGATGGAAAAAAATATTCCATGTAAACAGAACCCCAAAATGAGCAGGAATAGCCATTCTCATAGCAGACAAAATAGACTTTAAATTAGTAACAGTGCAAGGGTACCTGCATAATGAACATTTGTATACCAAACCCTGAATTTTACCCCACATCTTTAAAATAAAATAAAATAAAAATAAATTATCAGCAGTGGAAAAAGACAAAGAAGTTTATTATATAATGATAAGGAAATCAATCCAACAAGAAGATATAACAATTTTGAATACATAAGCACCTAACACCAGAGCTCCCAATTGATAAAGCAAATTCTGCTGGTCCTAAGAAAAGAGATAGATTGCAATGCAATGATAGTAGGAGACTTCAACTCCCCACTGACAATAAAAGACAAATCATCATGGCAGAAAATCAACAAAGAAATATTGGAGTTAAACTGAATACTAGAATAAAAGTGCCTAACACACATCTACAGAACATTCTACCCCAAAACTACAGAATATGCATTTTTCTTATCAGCACATTGAACATTCTCCAAGATAGACCATATAGTAAGTCACAATAAAGTCTCAGTAAATTCAAAAAATTCAAAATCATATCAAGCACCTTATCAGACCACAGTGAAATAAAACTAGAAATTAAGTCCTAGAAGAATTTGCAAAACCAAACAAATACATGGAAATTAAACAATCTGCTCCTGAATGGTCTTTGAGTCAACAATGAAATCAAGATAAAAATTTAAAAAATTTTAAAAATGCAAGACAACAATGACACAAGTTACCAAAACCTCTGGGACATAGACACAGCTATGTTCACAGGACAATTCATAGCACTTAAGGCCTACATTAAAAAGACTGAAATCACACTGTGACAGCCTAACATCATACCTAACGGAACTAGAAAAATGTAAACTAAATTCAAAGCCAGCAGAAGAAAAGAAATAACAAAGAACAGAGCAGAACTAAATGAGATGGAAACAACAACAATAACAACAACAACTACAAAGTATCAATAAAACAAAAAGTTGGTTCTTTGAAAAGATAAACAAAATTGATAGACTACTAGCTAAATTAATTAAGAAGAGGAAAGAGAAGATTCAAATGAGTTCATTCAGAAATAAAAATGGAGACAAAACTGATATGGAAATACAAAAGACCAAACAATATTATTATGAACTCTATGCAAATAAACTAGACAGCAACATTGATTAAAATTAAATTAAAATCTCCCAACAAAAAAAATTCCAGGACCTGACAAACCCTCAGACTTTCAAAGGACTAGTGCCAATTCTACTGAAGCTAATCCATAAGACTGAAAAGGAGGAAATTCTCCCTAACTCATTCTATGAATCTCTAATACCATAGCCAGGAAGACTCAACAACAAAAAAGGAAACTATAGATCAACATTCCCAATGAACATATACACAGAAATTCTCAGCAAAATACTATCAAACAAAATTCAACAGCACATTAAAAAAAAAATCCATCATGATCAAGTGGGTTTTATCCCAGGTACGCGAGGATGATTCAACGTACACAAGTCAATAAACATGATCCACCACATAAACAGAATTGAAAACAAAAATCATATGATCATTTCAACAGATGCAGAAAAAGCCTTTGATAAAATCCAGCATCATTTCATGACAAAAACCTTCAGCAAAATAGGCATGGAAGGAGCATTCCTCAAAATGATAAAAGTCACATGTGAGAAACCCACAGCCAGTGTCTTCCTCAATGGAGAAAAACTAAACCCATTCTCCCCACAGAACTGGAACAAGGCAAGGATATCCACTTTCACCACTCCTATTCAACAGAGTACTCTAAGTCCTAGCCAGAGTAATCAGGCAAGAGAAAAAATAAAACATATCCAAATTTAAAAAGAAGTAAAACTAATGGTATGATCACATACCTACAGAATCCTAATAAATCCTCCAAAAGACTCCTGAACTTGATCGATGAATTCAGTAAAATTTCAGGACACAAAACCACACACACAAATCAGCAGTGCTGCTCTATAGTGACAGTGTCCAAGGTAAGAATGAAATTAAGAACTCAATTCCATTTACAATAGCAGCCCCAAAGCTAAAATGCCTAGGAATATACTTAATCAAGCAGGGAAAAGATCTATACCAGGAGAATCACTGATGAAAGAGATTGCAGAGGACACAAACACATGGAAAACCATCCCATGCTCATGAATTGGAAGAATCATTATGGTTAAAATGACCATATTACCCAAAGTAATCTATAGAGTCAACACAATCTCTTTCAAACTACAAATGTCATTTTTCACAAAATTAAAGAAAATAATCTTAAAATTCACATGGAACCAAAAAAGAGTCAGAATATCCAAAACAATCCTAAGAAAAAAAAGCTGGAGGCATGACATTACCTGACTTCAAGTTATACTACAAGGCTATAGTAAACAAAACAGTATTGGTACAAGAATAGACACATGGAGCAATGGAACAGAATATAGAATCCAGAAATAAACCCAAATAAGTACAATCAATTGATCTTTGACAAAGCAGACAAAAGCACACACTGGTGAAAGGGCACCTTCTTCAACAAATGGTGCTTGAAAAATTGGATAGCTGAAGGCCAAAAAATGAAACTTGATCCCTATCTCTCAGCATATACAGAAATTAAATCAAGATGGATTAAAGACCTAAATGTCAGACCTGAAGCCATAAACATTCTAGAGGAAAACGTAGGAGAATATCTTCTTGGCCTAGGCAAAGAATTTATGGCTAAAATCCCAAGCAAATGCAACAAAAATAAAAGTAAATAAGTAGGACTTAATTAAATTAAAAAGCTTCTGCACAGCAAAATAAATAATCAACAGAGTAAATAAGCAACCTACAGAATGGGAGAAGATTCACAAACTGTACATCAGAAAAATGACTAATATTCAGAATCTACAACAAACTCAAACAAATCAGTAAGTAAAAAGCAAATAACTCCATTGAAAAGTGAGCAAATAACATGAACAGACATCTCTCAAAAGAAGATATCCAAATGGCCAACAAACATATAAAAAATGCTCAGCATCACTAATCATCAAGGAAATGCAAATTAAAGCCACAATGAGATGCCACCTTATACCAGTCAGAATGGCCATTATTAAAGAAACAAAAAACAATAAATGTTGGCATGAATGTGGCGAAAAGGGAATGCTTATATGCTGTTGGTGGGAATGCAAATTAGTACAGCTTCTATGGACATCGGTATGAAGATTTCTTAAAGAACTAAAGTAGATCTACTATGTGATCTAGCATTCCTACTACTAGGTATCTCTATCCAAAGGAACGGAGGTTGTTATACAAAAAAGACACCTGCACTTGAATGTTTTTTGCAGCACAATTTGCAATTACAAAGACATGGGATCAATCTAAATGTCCATCAACTGAACAATGAAAATGTGATATATATATATATACACACACACACATACACACACAACATGGAATACTATTCAGCCATTAAAAAAAGAATGAAATAATGTCTTTTGCTGCAACTTGGATAGAATTGGAAAATGTTATCCTAAGTGAACTAATGCAGAAACGAAAAACCAAACACTGCATGTTCTAACAAGTGGGAGCTAAACTGAGACTCTTCGAAGGCATATAGTATGGTATAATGGACACTGGAGGCTCAGAAGGGGGAGTGTGGGAAAGGGTTGAGGGCTGAAAAATCACCTGTTGGGTGCAAGGTGCACAATTGGGGATGGTGGCTACACTTAAAACCCAGACTTCTTTCCCACTATACAATGTATCCATGTGACCAAAAACTATCTGTACCCCCTAAAGCTATTAAAATAAAAACAAAAACAAAAATAAAATAAATTAGTTGAAAGATACATTTCTATTGTTTGTAAAGGAACCAGTCTATGGTATTTAGTTATAGCATCCTGACAAGACTAAGCCACGTGGAAAATTATATGAAATTCTAATTTTAGTGTGCATAAATAAAGTTTTATTGGAACACAGCCATACTTATCATTTGCATATTATTTATAGTTGCTTTGCACAACAGTTGATTTGAGTGGTTGTGACGGAGAACATATGGATCTCAAAGTTAAAATATTTACTATCTAGCACTTTACAGAAAAAATTTGCTGACCCCTGTTCTATATTCTGTTTGGTAACTAAGCATGAGACTTGAAGGACTGGATGCTTATGATTTTGTTTTCTAAAAATTTGTAAAATGACAAATACAAATACAACATATACTTAAATGCTAATGTGCATATATGTTTTGTTTACACACATTATATTTTCCTTTTCACGTTCAAGATAATGTCACTTATAACCTCCAGATTTGGCTCCAGTGATAAAGAGACAGAGGGATATGAGAACTGAATTCATTTGGGGACTGAGTCATTCTTTACAAAATGATTTATTTGGTGGGAATCATGTTAACAGAGGTAATAATTGTGACCTAGCATTTTGCAGTTGAGAAATAACTTTTACAAACTATATCACTTTTTAGTCTTGACTTAACTTTGTGAGATCATATTATTATTGCTTTCTTTTTGTTTACATATAAGGAAACTGAGGCTTTGTAAGATGACTTGTCCAAGACCCCCAAATTAGTCAGAGCCCAAATTCAAACATAGTGTTTTTCCTCCTTGGTAAGGGAGAATTTATTATTAAAAGAAAAATTTTATGTTTTTACATTTATGAGCAGTGAGGATGTTTTGTTATCAGAAGAATTATGGGACTTTGCTTAAAGAACAGCTTTTAGAATTTTAATTTTATTTTTGTTTTTGTAATTTATTTATTAATTATAGAGTTGTGAGGTACAAGTGAGGATTTGCTACATAAGTAGGTTGCATGCAGGTGAAGTTTGGGCTTCTATGTGGCCCTGATTTTATTTTTGGATTGCTTTACTGCTTACAGCGTGCTTCAAGGCAATGTCCCTTTTACACCATAATTGCCAATATTTGTTTATGCCAGTTAACTAGATTTTGCAAGCAGTAACATATGTGAATGTATACTTAAATTATTTTAACTTATATGAAGAAATATGTTCATTTGATTATAAAAAATTCATATCTCAGAATTTCTGTGAATGGAAACCAATAATTTAAATGAATAAAACATATTAAAAAGAAAAGAATCAAGGTCCCAAGGCATAAACATGCATTAATGAGACCCTAAAAATTGTTTATATGGATTTATAGTTTATTGTAAATTCTAAAAATTGTTATGCTATTTTTATTTAGTTTTTACACATTTAAAGATATTAACTTAATGCAGCATGGTTTCAAGCAGCATTCCAGGTGCGGGTGATAGGGAGATGATCCTGTGCCTTTATTAAGTTCATGATCTATGGAGAGATTAGCACATAAACAAACAATTGCAATATAATCGAGGTAAAATGTGCTATCATGGGAATCTTTATAAAAGTCCTGTGAGTATTTATTAATTATGGCCGGAAGATGAGAAAATTGTCAGATGGGTTGAAAAATAAGATTAATTGATGGTTAAGTAAAATTACAGAATATAGAAAAAGGGAATCTTTGATAGGGTGTGATAGGTGATAGGGAGTGAGCAACTGGACAAGAGGGTTTAGGGTGAAGAGAGGTTACTGAGTTTGGTTTGGACATGATGAACCACTAACATGTCTAATGGAGGCTAATACAAGAAAGCGTGGTTACATCATTTTGTGAAAGGGTTGTGATTAATAGCATGGGGTGCCGAGGGAAGGCAGAAATTTGACCAAGAGAAGAGTCTAGAAGAGTGTGCTGAAGGGGACCTCTAAGCTGAGCAAACATTAGCTGGATAAGGCAGGGTGAGCCAAGGCCATATTATATGACTGTGTAGACACTACACAATTCCAGGGAATTCTGACCACATAGATTAAGATGTGCCCGCGGGTTCGAGACCCACCTGGGCAACTTGACGAGACCTCATCTCTACAATAAATCAAAAAAAAATTAGCCGGGTGTGGTAGCACGCGCCTGTAATTCCAGCTACTCGGAAGACTGAGGCAGAAGGATTGCCGGAGCCCAGCAGGTCGAGGCTGCAGTGGCTGGGAGCGGCCACTGCACTCCAGTCTGGGTGACAGAGTGAGACTCCAACTCATAAAAAAAAAAAAAAAAAGATGTGAATGGAGTCTTCTAAACTTCTTTAGTATATGACCTGTACAACCATGTATAATTCGCCCTGCTTGGGAGTGGGAATTAGGTGTTCTACTTAGAGAAGAAGGAAAGAGGGAGAAGATTCAGGCAGAGTGAACTCTACACCTCCTATTCTCTCTTGGTGGGGGCTGGGTGGAGTTTTGAAGATGATATGCCTTTTCTCCATCCCACCTCCCACAAAGTCAGGCCAGGTACTGAAAGCCACCCATTTATTTTTCCTAGGGTAACGTCCTGAAATGCCAGAAGAGAAGATAAGAGCTCTGAGGCAAGAGTATGACATGACTAAGGAGCTCAAAACTGGATCTCAGTTTCTGTTGTGGAGCCAAAGGGTAGGTGGTATGGGGCAAATGGTATGAATAAAGCTAGAGAGGTAAGTATAGCCTGATGATTAGAATACCAGATAGAGATGGAGAGAAAAGAGTATATTGAAGATGGATTTAGGAAATAAACTTGAGATGCTTATAGGAAGTTCTAGAAAGTAATGCCTAATTTAAAAAATTTGCAAATACATTGTGCTTATTATGTTTCAGGTACTGTTCTAGGTAGTTTACATACATTAACTTACTTAACTTGAACAACATTCCTATGAAGTAGACATTATTATTAATATTCACCCCCATTTTACAGATGAGAAAACCAAGATACAGAGAGAGCTTAGGTGATTTCCCCAAGGTCACAAAGCCCAGGCATTCTGGCTTTAGTAATCAGGATCATGAGTGACTTTGGTGGAAGCAGTTTTAGAAGAATGATAGTGCAGATGTCAGCAAGATGGTAGAATAGGAGATTTCTACTGTCATCTTTCCACAGAAGCATCTATTTTGACAACTACTCACAGAGGAAAGTACCACTGTGGGAATCTGGGAGTCCAACAGAGAAGTTCCAGCCTATTATTGGAGAAAAAAATCCAAGAACAGGTGTGTTGAAGAGGATAAGACATTTTCATTTTACCCATGTCTCCCTTCTCCCAAGGGCACTTCTCAGTGCCCTTGGCCCTCAATTTCTCCAAGGGATTGAGAGTGTAGTGAGTGAGCCCCCGACTCCCTAGCTGTGTAGGACACTGACCAACCAGCCATATCTTTCTTGCTCCACCCAGAATACTGAGGAAACTGGCATGGCTTAGTGGTTGGGAGAGGTTAGGAGCAGGAAGAGAGGCTGCAGACCTTGCTAACTGCCTCACAGGCTCCATCAGGAAGCCTGACCACAGCCACTGGGGAGGTCTCACCTTTGGGCTCTACCCCCATGGGCCCACAAGTAGCCTGAACACTCTGCATGCTCCATCCCACCTCCCTGCTCCAGGTTGGCTACCTGAGCACACCCCATGAACAGGAATGCAGGTATCTTGGCAGACAACTGGTTTGATTCTACAGGACTGTGAGAAGGTGCACAAACTTGAGCATTTCAGGGTTTTACCCCAGGAAAAACAAATGGGAGACTTTCAGTACCTGGCCTGGCTTGGTGGGAGGTTGGATGGAGAAAAGGTATATCATCTTCAAAACTCTACCCAGCCCCCACCAAGAGGGAACAAGAGGTGTAGAGTGGATATATCTATAGAGAAACAGTCCAAGTATCTGTTGATGGAAGAAAAGGAAGATGGAAATCCTGCTATTTAAAATATAGATGAACCTGGACAACATTGTGCTTAGGCAAAATAAACCAGGCATAGAAAGACTAATACTGCATGATTTCACTTATATGTGGAATCTAAAGAAAAAAAAAGTTGAACTCATAGAGAGTAGAAGAGTAGTTACCAGGGGTTGAAGGGAGGAGAAAAATGGGTGGATGCTGGTCAAATGGTACAAACTTTCAGTTATAATAAGTTCTAGCATGGTGCCTATAGTGAAAAATAGTACTGATGTATTTTATACTTGGAATTTGCTAAGAAATCTGATACTTAGATCTTAAGTATTCTCATGACACATATGCAAAAGTAACTAAGTGAGGTAAGGGATATGTTAATTAGCTTCATTGTCACATTTCATAATGTATATGTATATCAAAACATCATGTTGAACACCTTAAGTATGTACATTTTTATTTGAAATATTTATTTGCTATAGCTGAAAAAAAAAGAATGATGGAGGCGGAGGCTAACACATACCAGACTGAAAACTTAATGGAAATTAGAATAATTGAGAGAGCCACAGTAGATGTTGATGGAAGTGGAAAAGAGGGCATTAGCTACAGGAAGAAGTCTAGTAAGGGGTAAAAAATTTTTTCTGAGTTCCGGTAAGATGGCGACAGCATAGGTAGATTTGTGAGATTCTCCGAACGTGAGTTCCCAAAAAGACTTTTGCTTTCCTTCCCCCACCCCCATGCCCACCGCCAGCCACACTGGTCCGAGGCCTGGGGACCATCGGTCCCACGCAGGGCCAGATATTGCGACTCCCAGCTGCTGCTGCTCCACTATATGTGACTCCCGTGCTCACGGGAGTCTCAGGTCTCGGCTCCCTCCCTGGCTACATCATCTCACCCAGACCAAGCCACCGGTCACTCAGGGAGGCTCTGGGCGCCCACCCCTCAGAGATACCGATTCCATTTCTGGCTGAAATACCCTGTGAGCGATCCAGGGCCACTCTCGCCGCTCACTGGCTGCCCTTTGGAGTTTTGGAGCTCTGGAGCTCTGGCGTTCTGGGCCCACCCTGGTTGAGGCACTCAGCACGTGACCCCACGCTTGTGTAAGGGAACAGCATATCTTGAGGAGGTGCTGATCAGAGGCTCTCAGCTCCAGAGGAGGGAACTCCCGACCCCCTCCTCCACCCCAGCCCACTGGTGGTGCCCTAGATCCAGTGCCCAACTGTGCAACTGATCGCCGGTGCCTCCCATGCCACCATAGTCCAGCAGAGTGGATTGCCCAGGGACCCAGATGAGCAGAGAGAAAGGATCCGCGAAAGTGAAACTGCCACCTCGGCCATTCTCCTGGCAGAGATTTGCATTGCCCCGCTCACCTATGAGCAGCCTCTACCTCAGTTCCTAAGGTAACATTGCTAAACAGAAGACAAAGCCCCTCCCATACGTGGAATCAGACAAAGGCAACTAAGCGTCGCAGACTTCCCAGGTATCAGGCTAAAAGAAGAAACCCAAGCTGCAGTAAATTTAGCTGCCTGCAATGAAAATAAGGGGAGAGGCTGGAGATTGGAGCTGAAGAGACTTTAGACACTCATGAAAGATTCCAGAGCTAGTCTGATTTCTTATTTTGACTTTTGATTTTATCACTTTGACTGTTTGTATTGCTCACTTTTGTTTGCTCATTGACTTACACTATCTGTTTGTTTTAGGCAAAACACATCAAAAGGCATGATTTTATTGGTCTGTCTTTGTGTAGCTACCAGTATTCTTTAGGGAATTTTCCTTTCTTCTTCTGAGATACCAATCAAGTGTAAGTTTGACCTATTTGATTACTGGTGAAAATGATTAACTCTTAGGTCAGGGATGGGTTATAGGAATAGATTTCAGTGGGCCTCAGGCATAGTCTTACTTGGGAGGGTGTTGTGTCCACGCACAAAGAGGGTATGAGAAGGTGTATTGCTTACATAATAGGCTTTTGGGGGAAAGCAGGATAGGCCTCTCAAGCTGGCCAAAAGTCAACAAGAGAATACGGAAGGTAAATTAGCTTGATGTTTGTGTTATGGTTAGCAGGTGGGCCCAGGTAGGAGTCCCTGCACTCAGGAAAGAGCTTTATTACAGGGGGCAAAACCAGGTAACTGGCCTTGGTCCACTCAGTCATTCAGTAAAACTGTCAGGGCATATGCTGAGGTCATTTCCTCCCCGGAAGGGAGGAAAAATCACCAGACTTATAGTAGCCATAAAAAGCTAGAGGAAAAATATTTTTTGTAAATGCATTCAGAATAAAGAAGAGCTTTTTAGAACAGGAGTCCCCAACCTTTTTGGTATCAGGGACTGGTTTCATGGAAGACCATTTTCCCACAGGCTGGAGGGGAAGGGTGGGGGATCACCAGGCATTAGATTCTCTTGTGGAGCGCAGTTCACAATAGGGTTCACACTCCTATGAGAACCTAATCCCGCTGCTGGTCTGACAGAAGACCCAGCTCTGCTCGCCTGCTACTCACTTCCTGATGTGCAGCCCAGTTCCTAATACGCCACGAACAGGTACCGGTCCGCGGCCTAGGAGTTGGAGACCCCTGTTTAAAGGGCCCAATAGGCAACCCCCTCAGGTCCCTGCCAGCTCTAGGAGCTTTTCTGTCCTCTCAATAAATCCTGTTTTCAAAATAAAAAAAAATAATAATGGGCTCAATAGAATCATCAGTGGTTAAAGCGGGATCTGCAGCACCCCAACAAGAAGGCAAAGATTATCTTCTACCTAGGAGAGTCTCTTGGATGTCACAATCTGTGTGAGGTAAGTTTTAACCTATGCCTACTTTAAAAAGAATTACAATACTCGTTGCCATCATTTGGCTTCAATATTTGGTCATATCATTGGACAATGATAATTCAATCAATTTCAGTTAGCTTTCTTTATGTTGTTTCCAGGACTGAATTTTTGTTGTTGTTTTATTACTAAAAATGGTTCCAATGATCTTACCAAATTTCCGTTAATATATCTACGAACTGCTAGTCATAAGATATTTGTTAAGGAGGAGCTTGGAAGTTGCCATTCCATCCTAAAGACAGACTGAAACATCAACAATTCTTTTGTAGTCCACAAGGCTGGTGAGGACACAAGGCAAACTGCTGCTCTAAAGACTAGAAAGACAGACAGATGAATGCAGGGAGTCACAGCTTACCAGAGCAGAGGCTCACAAGTGGGAACCACCAAGAAAACCAGGGCCAATCAGGAAAATCTGAACGGTACTTGACAAATTACTGGTGAATCAGTGTGGACAAATCTGAGAGTTAAAAACTCCAAGGGGACCCGGTCATGGAGAGAGGCATAGTTTTGTCTTACCTCTAAGAGTTCACCTAGCAAATATAGGGAGAAAAAAAAAATTCCTTGTGCTTCCAGCAGGGGGAAGAAAAAAGAACCATTTTGAAATAAATCAGAGTATTCTGTTCTTCTTAACAAAGCCTGCCCTCAGGAGAAGCTAGTTAACCAAATATTAAACTGTGAGGGTATTATCAGAGCATGATGGACCTGAAGAAAGAGAAATACCCAACTCAAGTCAACTTTAGTTTTCCATGTGGAAAAAGGAAATATCCAACTTTAGCCCACTCTAGTTAACCTGTCCTACCAAGGGGAGTATAAATAAAAACGGAGAAATATTTGTGAAGTTTATAGTCTAGAGGAGGCATAGGTTTACTAAAACACTGATAATTAATCATAAGACTACAAAATGCTTTCTGTTCCTGCACATATTGCCACCACATTACTAAAGGCCTTTTTACAGTAGTTTTGTTCTTTATTTTGTGTTAATTTTTTTTCTCTTGATCTGGCACATCATGCCTAGCTATTCAGAAAAGAAAATATCAGGTATACTAAAAGGCAAAAAGCACAATTTGAAGAAATAGAGCAAACATCAGAACTGTACATGACAGGGATACTGGAATTATTAGATCAAAAATTTAAAGCAACTATGATTAATATGCTAAGGGCTCTAATGAATGAATTAGACAACATGCAAGAATAGATGAAAAGTGTAAGCAGAAATGAAAATCCTAAGAAAAAGTCAAAAAGAAATACTAGAGACCAAAAACTCTATAACGGAAACAATGTCTTTGATGAACTTTTAGTATACTAAGCAGGATTAAGAAAAGATTCTCTGAGCTTGAAGACACGTCAATAGAAATTTCCATAACTGAAAAACAAAAAGAAAAAAGACTGAAAAGAAAAAAGCAACTAGAATATGCAAGGAATATGGGATAACAGCAAACAATGTAAAATATGCATAATGGGAATGCCAGAAGAAGAAAGAAAAATAGCTAGAAAAAATATTTGAAACAATAATGACTGAGAATTTCTCCAAATTTATGTCAGAAACCAAATACAGATCCCGAAAGCTCAGAGAATACTAAGCAGGACAAATGCCAAAAATCCTACACCTAAACATATCATTTTCAAACTGCATAAAGTCACCAATAAGGAAAAAAAATCCCAAAAGAAGCAAGAAAAAAAAAAAACACTTTACCTATAGAGTAACTATAAATATATATAAATTATATATATATATATATATATACTATATATATAGATAGAGAGAGAGAGAGAACTAGATAAGAATTGCACCTGACTTCTCCTCAGAAGCCATGCAACCAAGAAGAGAGTGGAACAAAGTATTTAAAATGTTGCCGGGCTCGGTGGCTCAGCCTGTAATCCCGTGCCTTGGAAGGCTGAGGTAAGTGGATTGCCTGAGCCCGTGGGTGTGAGACCCACCTGGGCAACTTGGCGAGACCTCATCTCTACAATAAATCAAAAAATTAGCCGGACGTGGTAGCGCGCGCCTGTAGTTCCAGCTACTTAGAAGGCTGAGGCGGAAGGATCGCCAGAGCCCAGCAGGTTGAGGCTGGGAACAGCGACTGCACTCCAGTCTGGGCAACAGAGTGAGACTCCAACTCAAAAATAAATAAATAAATAAAATGTTGAGAGGAAAATACACCAAACTAGGATTCTGTACCTTGTAAAATTTATACTTCAATAAAGTAAAAGAGAAACACTTTCTCAGACAAAAATTAAGGAATTTTGTTGCCTGTAGACTTGCCTAATAAGATTTTTAGAGACCAAAAAAATAATATACATCAGAAACTCAGATCTACATAAAGAAAGGAAGAGCAGAGCATCAGATAAGAATTAAATGAAGTTAAAATAATTTTATTTTTCTTATTCTTTTAATTTTCTTTTGTTTTAGAGATAGGGTCTTACTCTGTTGCCCAGGCTGGAGTCTAGTGCATGATCTTGGCTCTCAAGCAATTCTCCCACCTCAGTCTCCCAAGTAGTTGGGACTACAACTGTGAGCCACCATGCCCGCTAATTTTTAAATATTCTTGTAAAAACAAGATCTCACTATGTTGCCCAGGCTGGTCTTGAACTCCTGGTCTCAAGCAATCCTCCTGCCTTGGCCCCCCAAAGTGCTTGGATTACAGGCCTGAGCCACTGCACCTGGCCTGCAATGTGTCGTAAAGGGACTGTGCCCTCAACAAGTGTCACCACCGGCATGTCTCTTCTTCAGGGAGGCCTTCCCGTCACCTCCCAAAACGAGGTCCCTGCGATATTCCCAGTGTTCTCCCTGGCAGCTCTCGCCCAACACGATTTAGATGTCGCCTATGCAGGTTCCTGATGACCTTCAGTCTCCTCCCTCACGTGGTGGCCACGGCAGAGGCCGTGCCGCTCCCTCTCTAGCCACCATGCAGTGCTGGCCAGGCAGGCCTTCCATGAGCCTCGCTGATTCAGGGAGGAGGGATTGAAAACAGACAGGAAGATGGCAGGACTGGACATGGCAGAGGGATGCAGAGAATTGCCAAGGCGGCTGGGCTGCGTGATGCACCCCGCTGGACCAGCCACCAAGGCCTTGGCTTCGACGCCCGCCCTGAGGGGTCCCCTTTGTTGACCTCTCTGGGGCCCCCTCCCCTTGCCTGCAGATGTAGGGGCAGGTTGGTCCTCAGCACTCTACTCTGTTCCCGTCACTCTCAGCTGAGCCGCTGTCCCCTCCTGGCTGGAAACAGGAGCTCCCGGGTCTCTGGGGGGCGCCTGCCTGTCTCCAGCCCCGTCTACACCTGAGACCAGCACGTGCTCCCTGTGTGAGCCTGCCACGGTCCTGCATGTGGCCTGCGCCACCCAACCGGAGCCACTGCCCTGCGCCAGGCCCTCCTTTCTCTCCACGCCTCTCCCTTTTCACGCCCCAGGCCCCTCCCGTGCTGACCTCTCACTTCCCTGTTGCGCACACACTTCTCACCTGCTGTGTTTTCACCCGGACGCTTCTGGCCCGTCCTCTCGCCCAAGGCCACCCCTGACCGCCCCGACCAGGCAGCCGTCCCTGCCCCACCCGCCCTCTGCCACGGTCTCCCTTTCGAGGGCTTCCTCGCCTGTGTCACTCTCTGGTAGCGTCTTCTTCACTTGCTTGGGTTGTTTGTTCTTTAGTTTCGAGTTTTGAAGGTAAACGCCCTTTATCAAATTCGTGTTTCGTAAAGATTTTCCACCAACCTGTGGCTTCTCTATTTTCCTAGCAGCATCTTTAAGAGCAGAGATGTCTAATGCCAACGTGGTCCCGTTGACCAATTTCTTCCTTTCAGGAATCATGCTGTTACCACCACAGCCAGGCAGTCTTTGCCTCACGCAAGGTCGCGGGCGTTCTCAGAACAACTGCGTTCCACCCTCACAGAGCGGCTGCTTCCACTCCCGGACGAGCCGCATATCACTCGCCAGGCTCCATGACTTCTCTGCAGGATGGGGGCGAGGAGGACGGCACTCTTCACACTTGCTGAGAGCAAGGGACGGGCCTCTGGCTGAGACCACGCGTGGCCCCTTGATGACTCAGCTGTGGGTGTCTGGGACCCTGAGCTCTGCGGCCTCCAGGACCTTGACTCCCTGCCTCCCGAGCCCTCAAATCGTTTGGGAACCTTGTAAAGTGAGATTCTGAACGTAGGCCTGGACAAGGCGAGGCCCTGCGTTCCAAGTCCCAGCTGCTGCGTCCTGCTGGCCCGGAACTCATGTGGGCAGCAGAATGGCCAAGATTGACATTGGCCAGTGTCAACCTATCACACGGGGTTTCCATGAGTGTCTTCCAGGGGGAACAACACTCTTCCATGTCAGCAGTCCTCTCTCCCTCCCTTCCACCTACCCCTGTATCATTCCCAGTGGAGGGGTAGACCGAGGGGTAGACCGAGGCCCAGATCTGAGGCGTATTCACGGGTGCCGACCAGGTCAGATTGAGAAGGCTGTGCTTGTGGCCGGGACTCACCTGCCGTGAACAGTGTGACCAAGTGCCACAAAGCCGAGAATGCATTCTGTTGTCCTAGAAACCCAGAATGGCTGGTGGGGAGAGGGAATGGAGTGGGATAGCTCTGGCTGTCACTAGATGCCTGGAGCTGTCTGGCTTCAGGGGCTGTCGGGTCGAAGGGTGTGACATCGTGAGGACCTGGCTCTTGATGGTTTTGTCCCTGTGCTCTTGTGTTGGTGGCAAGCCCTTCCTGCGCCGAGGCACACCGTCCACGAGCGGCCCAGGCCGGCGACCCCTCCCTCGGCTCTCCAGCAGTACGCCTCCTTGCCAGCCTTTCCCACAGAAGCCCTACCCTCGGTGTCATCGGTTTAGCTTGGGCCATATGGCATCACGGGACCGTAACATCAGCCATTGGAACTGTGGAAAGTGGTGGCTGGAAGGACCAGGCTTGGGTAGTGCCCGGAGCCTGGGGATGAAGGCAGTTGTACTTGGACCACATGCGCCTAAAGTTTCCCAAGAGACAGGGGCACCATGTGCTCGGTGGGCAGCCAATAGTGTCCACGGTGGCCATGAGGAAGCCAGGTGCCTGGATTCTGCGTCCTGGTTGCTCCTGGTCTTTGGCTTTTTTTAAGAGGAAAGAGGAAGCAAAAATGTAACCGAGGCCCCTCGGGGAGTCCCTCCTGTGCCTGCAATGCCCCGCCCCTCTGTGACTCCAGTCCCCAGCACCATACCGTCACCCGCCCGGGGTCTTCACGCCTCCTTCCCAACCCAGCAAACGTGTCACAGGCCCAGCCGGAGGCACGTGTCACCACCCCTCCCAGTGTGTGTGGACTTAGGCTTGCACCTAAGGACAAGCGTGACACCAGTCGCCGTGCACTGAGGCAGGGATTTCAGGCACTGGGGATGGTTTTTTTGTTTTTCTCTGGGAGAAAAGGGTCTCCTTGGTCCTGCCGACTCACGCAGCCGGTTTCACCGGCCCAGGAATATGGCCAAGGTCAGAGCCTTCTGGCCCCAGAGCAACCCCGTCTGGAGGTGGCATGGAGACAGGGGTGCCCCGCTGGGCAGGTCAGAGGCAGAGGCAGCCCCATCTTGGGGGAAACCTCTACACAGACGTGTGGGTGGCAGATCACACAAAGGGCCTGCGGGAGGCCTGGAACCCGGGCCCACAGAAGGGGTGCGTTCTGGTGTTGTCTGCAGACGTAGCAGTCAGGCTCAGGCCGAGAGCCATGGCCTTCCTCATCCAGGTGGTGAGAAGCTACCCGCCGACCAGACAGGCCCACGCCTCCCGGCGGGCGGTGGCCCCAGCCGTCCCTGAGCCGGTTCTGGCCTGAGCGGGGCC
>CAUYQG010094830.1:0-55917 GCA_963574415.1 Tarsius wallacei
TGCATTCCTTAAAAATCTCACGGTGAGCCAGGCTTGGTGGCTCAGCCTGTAATCCCGCGCTTTGGGAGGCTGAGGTAAGTGGATTGCCTGAGCCCGCGGGTTCGAGACCCGTCTGGGCAACCTGGCAAGACCTCATCTCTACAATAAATCAAAAAATTAGCCGGGCGTGGTAGCACGCGCCTGTAGTTCCAGCTACTTGGAAGACTGAGGCGGAAGGATCGCCGGAGCCCAGCAGGTCAAGGCTGCGGTGGCCGGGAGCGTGCCACTGCACTCCAGTCTGGGCGACAGAGTGAGACTCCAACTCAAAAAAAAAAAAATATATATCATGGTGTATAAAACCTTATACTATGAGGACTTGTAAGGCAGAACACTCAAATCCTATACAGTATTATAACTAGAGCCCTAAAAGAGTAATAGTCCTAATTTTTATAACTAGCACCATTTTTAAAAAGACATTAAATTCTTTTTTTTTCTTTTTTTTTTAATGTGCTTCCACCACCACTCCTTTTTTCCCTCTGCCAACACCACCCATTAATTCCCCACACGTTGCCCTTAGACCCTGGCTTGGACTCTGTTCTGATGTCTTCTGGCTTTACTTATTCCCATGCCCACCTTCCAGACTGTGGCTCATGTACCCACAACTCCAGGGTCCTTTGCCCAGACAGCCCAAGGCTCATGTCCAGGCCTCTTCCCAGATCCACGCACCCAGGCATGGACTACGCACTGGCGTACACCCCTAGACTTATGGGGGCTGAGGACAGACCTGGGATATGTGAACTGAGAGATTATGTGCAAGCCTGCTGGGGGCCATCACAGTGCAAGGTGGAGCAGCCTGGGCAAGGAGGAAGGGAAGGGATCAGGCCTGAGGCCAAAGGAACCATGCCTTGCACCGTGACATTTCCATGTGAAGCTCCAAGGAGTCCAGGAAATAAAGGCCTGTGTATGTGTGTAGTATCGTGTGTGTGTGTGTGTGTGTGTGTGTGTGTGTGTGTATGTGTGTGTGTGTATGTATGTATTTTTCCCCAATATATGAGCAGGGACCCAAGTAGTACAGGCTTCCCCCGCTAGGAAAATGCTCTAGGAAACCATCAGCATCAGTGTACCAGCTAGTGTTGTGAGAAGCTGCTTTTGGCGTCAGTGAATTTTTTTTGAAGATTCTTTCAATGTGTTTTCCCTTGTCATGATGGGTGAGTTACAAATGCACCTGCCCACACCACACTGAGTGTTCAGCAGTTTTTGACCAAAAATGACATGACCCCTGTGCCCAATCCTCCCTATCCATCCAGTCTCACCCCAAGCAACTTTCTATTGTTTCCCCAGTGAAAAAAGTGCTTAAAGGGACACATTTTGCCCATGTGGAAGAGGTGAAACCAAAAATGACAGAAGCACTAAAAGCCATTAAAATTGATGAGTTCAGAAACTGTTTTGAGCAGCAGCAGAAGCGTTCCAACAGACGTATTGCATCAAATGGGGAGTACTTTGAAGGTGACTGAAGATTGAATATGTAAGAATAAATGCACACGTTTTTATGAATAAATTCTGGGTTTTTTGGGGTCCCTCCTCATATTTATGAGTATATATTGGTTGAGGAGAATAGGACATACTCTGTTCAACAGTTTCTAGCTTGGTTTAAACTTGTGAATACGCAGGCATGTATCATATGAGCCTGTACCTGAACTCGGGCCAGTGCCTATGAATGCAGAGGATGAGTGAGATGTTCTAGACAGGGTCTACAGTCTTGGCTGGGGCTCTGGAATGAAACTGGAGAACAGAGCTGCAGATGGTGTTGTGAGAGAAATGAATCTTTATAAGTGTAAGACACTGAGATTCTGAGATTATCTGTTACTGTGACATAATTTAGACTAGGGTGACTGATTCTAAAATGAAGAGGTGACGTTCTTTGAAAGGTGTCTGACTTCACTCACTGTATGTATGTATGTATGTATGTATGTATGTATGTATGTATGAATGAATGTATGTATGTATGTATTGAGTCAGGGTCTCACTCTGTCACCCAGGCTGGAGTGCAGTAGTGCAGTCCCAGCTCCGACACTAAATTCTTAATAAAGAAATATCACAATAAATCTACAACCTATACCTTTAAAGTAAAGATTAAGATAACTTGAAAGGAAGGTGCAAAAAAGGTATCTGAGTTCTGAAAATGCACAATGACTTGGAATAAATGATCAGACTAAGCAAGGGACAACACCAGCTGAAGGGGTCTCAGGCTCATTACTGTGTTCTTCCATTACTCTGCCTTGTGGGGTTGTGTTACTGTGTTTTTTGATGACAAAAGTTATTAACATGCAAAGAAAAATCACTTATAAACTAGAGATTATGAAATTAATTCACACAATTCCCCTATTTATCAAGTCTTTATTAACTAATTATTGAGATAGAAATATGAGTAAGAGCAGCAAAGACTACATTTGTCCAACAAGCTCTCTTTTTGTGTGTTCTCCCACTACTCTGGCCACAGCTCCATTCCCATCTTGGTCTATCAAAAAACTATGCCTGTTGTTCAAGGCTTTTCTCAGTGGACACCTCCCCCATGATTAAGTTTTTTCTGATCATTTCCCACTGCCCAGGATGTCAGGGACACATTTTTTTTCCCCTGAAGATACTTTTATTCACACTTTACATTAAATTTAACACATATTTATTATTGTTGTTGTTGTTACTATTGTTATCATTCGGGGTAGTTTAGGAGGGCTGATAGAAATTTTGGGAAGAAAGCTAAAACGTCCCACGTCTTGGCAGTACCTCTACAGACTGGATTTCAGTTCTGACTGTGCCACTAGCTTCCTGGTTGATCTTGGACAAGCTATTTCCCCTTCCTGGACTTCAAACAATCTCATTTTTCAACATATCCTTATTGAGTGTTATAATGCTAAAGTGATAAAAAGCCCCTATAAACCTTTGATATGCATAGAACTGAAAAAAGTTGAAGTAAGAGTCACCTTCTAAACTTTTTCCCACATGAATACATATAAACATAAAAGCATTTTAAACTAAATTAGACCATGCCATCCATATCATACTGTGATTTAGTTTATTTTATTCACGTAAAATCTTGATTTCCGTACACAATTAAATCTCCCTCAGTTGTTTTACCTGCTGCATTATAAGAATATAATTTAATGATTCCTTATCAATTAAAGTGTCTTTTACATTTTTAAGCTTTTTTCAAAACTAGAAAATAAATGCCCTTTTAAGAAAAGTATAAAATGAAACATTTCCTTTCCCCAATATATTCTTTTGGGAGGGGTGGGGGAAACACCATTTCTAAAGAGTATCTGTTTTTTTCATTCTTCTAGTAGATATAATTATAGTTTTCTTTTTTTAAATGAGTTGGAGTCTCACTCTGTTGCCCTGGCTGGAGTACAGTGGCACATCAACCGCCAGCCTCAACCTGCTGGGCTCAGGCGATCCTTCTGCCTCAGCCTTCCAAGTAGCTGAAACAACAGGCGCGCGCTACCACGCCTGGCTAATTATTTTTTTCTTTTTATTGTAGAGATGAGTGAGGTCTTGCCAAGTTGCCCAGGCTATTCTCGAACCGTGGGCTCACGCAATCCACTCACCTCGGCCTCCCAAAGTGCTGGGATTACAGGCTTTAGCCACCACGCCCGGACCTTTTATTTTTTTAACTGTTAATTGTTACCTTCTTAACAAATAGTTTTGGTTACAGGAGGTTTTTGGTTCTGAGTTATTTTCCTTCAGAACTTTGAAATTACTGTTCCATTATCTTCTGTAATTCAATGTTGCTTGTGAGAAATGTGATGAGTTAGGTTCCTGTATCTTTTGTAACCTATCTTTTACCCTTTCTGGAACTATATAGGCACATATATTTTTTAATCCATAGTTTTAAAATTTCATTAAGAATAAATGATATCAAACTTTTTAAAAATTCATCTATTCAACACATAGTAAGCCTTTTCAATTTCAAGAATTATATGGCTTTTTTCAGCTTTGTGAAGAATTCTTCTACCATTTCACTGATAAGATGTTGGTCTTCCTAGATCTTAACCTCTAAGTCTCTTAGTTCCCAGACTGTCCATTAGTTACATTTTTGCTTCTTCTGCATATTCAGGAAGTTTTCCTGAATTTTCCTTTCAAAATCAATCTTTGGCTATATTTATTCTATTAGTTGGTTCATATATAAATTTTTTATTTTTGAAATCATATTGCAATTCCTGGGAAAAGTTTTGACTATTTCAATACTATTTTGATCCTACTTTGAAAGGCTGATGTAGAAAGAATTCTTAGTTCACAGACAAAGAACACAACAGATTGAGAGCTAAAGACAGAAAAAAATAACATTGTAGAGGTGTTATACATTTTTTCTTACTTGGAAGTAAAATATGATTTTATAAAAAATGAATAAAAGTCAAGCAATCTTAACCAGGTGTGACAGTACATGTCTGTAGTCTCAGCTACAGGCTGAGGCTGTAGGAAGGTCACCTGAACCCAGGAGTTTGAGCCTGCAGTGAGCTATGATCACAGCTTTGTACTCCAGCCTCAATGACTAACTGATACTATATCTCTCTCTCTTTTTTTTAATCTTTTAAAAAAGCCAACAAAGCTCCCAATCTAATGTGAAATATAAACCTAAGTGTAGCCTATCATCAATAAAAACTTCATATTCTATGCATGTATACTTTTTGATACTCAAATTTATAATGTGTGTCCAGGCAACCAAGGATTCAACAGACCACCGTGACAGATTGTGCCTAGCCATGTGATTTAGGAGAAGAATAATTACAGAAATATACATATATAAAATAAAAGAATCCTTGTTAATTAGCTTTCATTTAAAAAAATTTATTTCATCGCCATCTCTTGTACATGGAAAACATTATCACAAAGCACTTCCCTCTCTTTTTATTGGATTCTAAAAATACACTATAAAAAGAGTTTGCTACAGCTCATGAGTCAGATATCTATCACTCATCTCTCACACCTGAACAAGTCCAAGGGCACTTAAATGCAAATTCATTGCACTTTTCACCTTTTGGAGTGATCTCATTTTAAATATATTTTGGGACTATCTACACATCAGAATTTTTCATTTGGAAATGCTGACTTACTTCACTGAAGAGAATGAGGCTTCCATTTGTGAATGTGAAAAAAACTGATTTTCTAGATCATTTTCCCCCATTTATTTTAGATAATGCCACCTTATATATAGGATTTAATGCATACAAAACAGCAAACTGAAAGCATCAGTAGTATGTTATAATCACTTATTACAGTATTTTTAAATGCCTTATTATTAATGGCGAAATAGCTTTAAAACCACCCATGATATGTACCAAAGCTAACTCAATTTGACAGTGAAAGATGCTATATCAGTCTGTTATGGCAGATATTAAATATACACAATAAGAGCTGATCTCCAGCATGTATAATCAAAATCTTTTTGCCTCATATTTTCCAGTAGTATTGTAAAAAGAGACCAGAAGCACTTCTAATACTGCTTTCACTGGACTTTTCAACAGTGTTTTCTGTTGCCTACTATAAACAGTTAAATATATCTTCTTTTACTACCTAGTTATAACAGTTTTCTGTACATAAAAATATACCCATTTTCTTATGAATTGGGTTTATATGAACTCCATCTAAAAATTATGCATGAACTATCCTGAACACATATAAAAATGATACCTCAATGATCTTCAAAATGCTGAAGTTTCAATTTTCTTTAATTCTGCTATCAGGCCAGGCAATGCATTCATCTCCGTGTGGCAGTCTGCCTTTTAGGCATCATTAATGTTTTAGATTTTCATAAATTCTGCTACAGCCAAACAGACCAAGAATCTGGACCTACAAAGTTCCTGAAGGAATTCAGCAGCTACTATCTTGTATTTATTTCAAGTTTTATCTTCAAAATAAAGTTTGAAAATAAGAATAAAAACAAGGGACAAAAATATTTTGGAGCATGCTGTAATATAAATATATATATTCTACTATATTAAGAAAGAAGCAGACATTTCACACTCAGGAAAATCCCACACTCCAAAGGGACAGAGAAATGAAACAGAAACTTTACAAGCCGAAACAAAAGTTTAAATATTTCAAAAAGAAGTATACAATTTTATAGAAATTAAAACTTCAGATTTAAGGTAGAAAATATTTGGATAATGTTGTGATTCTGAATAAGCCTATGACATTTCTGCACCAGTCTTGACTTAAAGATGAGGTTCCCTGAATTAACACTCATTCTATACCAATGAACCACTAAAGGCCTTTTCTTCAAGATTTCAAAGGTGATTCTTTCAGGCTCATACTTTGCTATAAATACTCCAAGCAATATGAAAGATTACAGTTACTTTGTTTCAACTCTATAAATATAAGTTTAATAAAATGCAACCACAATCCTGGACATTTACTATAATACTGTAAGAAAGGAATGAAAAGGATTGGTAGAAGTGGGATACTGCCAGGGTGTGGGTGGGGACACAACATCAATAAGGGTACCTGATCTCAAACCAGGCAAAGTGAGACCAAAGGGAGGCCCAAACTTTACCTGTACAATGTCCACTTATATACCTAATCCTGAATTGTATCCCACATCTTTAAAACAAAATTTAGGCCGGGCTCGGTGGCTCAACCTGTAATCCCGCGCCTTGGGAGGCCAAGGTGAGACAACTGCCTGAGCCCGTGGGTTCAAGAGCTGCCTGGGCCACTTGGCAAGACCTCATCTCTACAATAAATTAAAAAAATTAGCCGGGCGTGGTAGCGTGCACCTGTACTTGCAGCTACTTGGAAGGCTGGGCGGAAGGATCGACGGAGCCCAGAAGGTCGAGGCTGCAGTGGCTGGGAGCAGCCACTGCACTCCAATCTGGGTGACAGAGTGAGACTCCAACTCAAAAAAATATAATAAATAAATAAAATATTAAAAAAGAAAAGAAAATGCATCCACAGATATCCCAGTCAACAACTAACTTAGCTATGTTTTCCTATCTAAGAAACTCATTTGTTTTTGGTGATAATGAGGATAAAATTATGTTTTAAATTTTATTTATTTTTCATTCGATTAATCATATATGTAATACAGTTTGTTCCATAAAGAGTTTGATAAAGATTACAGTATTTTTTTTCTTCTGATAAACTGAGATGCTGACTGCTATCAGACAATAATACTACTTTTATTCCAGCTGCTAGGAAAGTCAGGACTAAGGTTTACATTCAATTATTGTGACTTTCCTTAGTTAAAAAGTAAAATTTTCTTCTTATCTTCCCCTTTACTACTTAGTTTTTGTCTTTGTCCTTATGGTCTAATTCTTGATCTTACTATATTCATACTTTTCTTGTAAGTTAAAAATGAAGATTCCTGGCCATTGCTTTGCTAAACTCTGGTGTGTTCATATGGTTCTCTGAGCTACCACTGCCATATTTCTTAGTGTTGGCCCTCTTCCCTATCTTGGGGAGATAAATCTCTATCTCCTCTCTCTAATTTGCTTTCTAAATAAACTATATTTTCCAATCTAAAAAAAAAGAAAAAGAAATGAAGACTCCTAACACAGTACTCCCCTCTTCCAGGGTTAAGCCATAGCTGTACTGTGTACAGAACCATTTCTTACAGCAGCCTGGTAGGAGATGCTCAGTATCTAACCATTTGGCTGGTACGGGCTGAGACATGTAAAAAGGAATCAGGTCCAGGGAACCATACCTTCATCCCTAACCCCATTCCATGACCTACTCTCTATTATCTCTTTCCTAAAATAAGTAATGCAGATGCCTCAAAACTGTCTTTACTCTTTGCCTGTTACAAATATCACAGTCTTAAAGTCATCTGATTATTGTCTCACAGCTACAGCAGTCTAGTTATAGGCCTCAGAGAATTCCAGGAAACAGTCAACTCAATAAATGGTCATTTTCATCTAATTCCATTCTTAGCACAACTGAGTAGTTATTGTCATCTCTTCAGATCATGGCAATACAGGCCTGATGGGGTAAGTTGCAGCGAAGAGAAGATGGTCCAAATGTACAAGGCTAAGTACATAAGACAGAATAGAGAATAAAATTAAAAGTAAAGGTAATATGCTTTGGGAAAGTGGGAGAATTTGCCATTCCCACAAGAGGGTCAGGAGAGGCATCATCAAGGAGGAAGACTATGAGCTGCACTGAGAAGATTTTGACTTTGACTGTAGAGGGTACAAAAGCAGAAGAGACATCATAAATAAAGGGATGTACACTAGGGAGTACTTGACATGTGGAACAGTCATGTTATGAGACAACTGCCTGAGTTTAACAATTTCCCCGTTTCTAGCAATGTTTACCAATGGCCATTTATGAGCTACATGTTAAGTGATGCCTAAACCAAAGTAGCCCAAATAGATTCTTATTCTAGGGTACGAAGATCTGAGATAGAGATATTCAGAGACAGGAAACTGGTAGAGCAATCACATCTATGATAGCATTCTGAAGAATGGCTTGCTTACAAGTTCTAGCTACCAAAGAATTCTTTTGATTCTATAAAATATTCTAGGGTCAAGTCAACTAATTTCCCTTTAATAGAGCTAGCCACCACTGGTTTCTATTGCTTTCAACACAAAGTCTCTTAGCATGCTGGGAAAATGGTTGTGGCTGGAGTGTAAGGAGAATGAAGTCATATGGTAGAACTGCAGCTGGAAGGGAAATTTGAGGTCAAAGGCCTTGAATGTGAAGACAAGGTGAGCTATTACAATCCAAAGGGCAGAATCTAGCTCTGGTTTTATGAGTTTAAAGTAAGAAGAACACAGGGGATTTTGGTTTCACTAAGCCTACGGTATGTATCTTGATTTCAAAGAAAAATACCTTCTATCTCTTTTCAACCAAAATCCAAGTGTGCAAAAGTACGGCTATACAACTCTTTTGGATTCCAGTCATACCACACTGTGGAGTAGATACGTTTCAAAATTTTATTAATTAAAACACCTTCAACATTTCAGCTAGGTTTCTGATTTAAGGGGATACTATGGTGCATTCTCCTATATTGCAAATAATCACTTCTCTAATTTATAAGTCAAGGACTTTGAGCATTTCCTGTAGCTAGACATATATATATGGAAACTTATACAGGCCAAATTCCTTTCTAACAAGCCATCACTGGGACTATATCATAAAAAGAGAGGAATATTGGTAATCTCTTCTATAGATCACAATATTTGTAGTTTGTGACAAAGGTTTACTCCAGGGAAGTCTGTGGCCATGGAGCCTGGCTGATCCAGGTCACATATAAACCAACCATTGAAAGGGCATGTAAAAAAGAACAAACAATTCAAGAGATGATGAAGCCAAAGAGATTACCAAGAGCAAGACTGGAGAGTAAGAGGTGAGGGCCAAGTTATGCTTCTCTTACCAACTTACTATCCAAATAAGGAAAGAGTCAAAGGTACAGCTTCATCTGTGACAAGATAACTGGATGGTAAGCTTTCAATCAAATATAAGGGACCAGATTGAAGATCAAATTTTTTAAACTATGTAGGCTACATAACTAGGGAAAGGAAGAGTTTCTGCTCAATAACCTAAGGGACTTAGGGCCTTCACCCGCTGAAGATTATTTTCCTACCCAAGCCCAGTAAGAATTACACAGTAGTTTTGCATTCTCATTCAAGTTAGAGCATAAAGATTGATAAGATATTCTGTCCCAAGAGAGAAATGTGATTTTAAATCAAAAGATTTCTTTTTCTAATAGCTAAAAATATTTTATTTAAAGGCTCACTTGACATGGAGTTTGGGTGGGAGCTGGAGTAAGTAAATAGGTACTTTTAATTTTTTATTTATTTTACCCTCCTGATGCTTACACCAGAATGGTAACAGTCTCATAGTAGTATATCCAAAGAAAACATGCCAAGAACCAAGCAGCCACCAGCAAAAGAGGAGAACAGGCAACAAGAATCCTATTAGCTAGGAGGTATGGAACTTGGAACCCCACTGACTGAGTGAAAAGGAAAAGATACTCTGATAACCATGGTACTTAGTCCAAAAACGCACACCTTTAGCTCACAACCCACAAGCCTACAATTCTGATTAACAATGTTGTTTTTATAAAAAAATTAACATCATAAAGATATTCAAATTCAGTTATACATAATGTAAAACAAAGGAACATAGATAACTTTAAATATATTCTACAGAATTTCTTGTTCAAAAGAATTATTTGTATAGAATAAAGCTTATTAACATAAACTAAAAGCATGGAAATATTATTATATTGAACAATGCTCTAATTATTCAAATGAGATTCTACACAGAGTGTAAATACACATTTTTCTTTTTATTTTATTTTAAAGTTGTTGGGTACAATTCAGGATTAGATATACAAGGGGTCATTAAATATACATTTTTCTACTGGACAGTCTAATTGAGTCTATTTGAGTAACTAGGGTTCATTCCTGTTGTAGAGGAAAAGGGACCAATCTCAAGTTATGACGTCTCCAAAATGGAGTCATAATTACACTCAATATTTCTTATTATTTCAGAGTAAGTAAAATATATGAAGAGTGAACTGTTAATATTCTGTTATTTATATATTTATGATGGTTGAAGAAGTCTGAAGCTTCTATTAATAAACAAATGCTATGAAATGCAATAAAAATACCACCTATTGAGCACTTTAAAATATGCATTAATAGTATATCTGTGATTTTACTTAATTCCCACAACAGATCTATAAGGTTGCTATTGCCAGCATCCTCATTTTATAAATGTGGAAACTGAAGCACAGAGAAGATGCCCCAAATGATACAGTAATTCCAACAAAATTCAAACCCAAATTACCTGACTCCAACATTTGTACTGTGGAATATGGTCATATATCTCATAAATAGGAGTAAACAAAAACTACAGTAACACGATTTCCAGCTACAAGTAACCTAGTGCCTTCACAAAAATCAAAGTCTTCTAGTACATTATAAAATTTGCTTTTAAAAATTTTGGCAGATTCCTCTCCTAAAAGAATCCAGGTAGTAATAGAACCTGGATAATTATTACCTGGATTAGGTAGCTTATATAAGTAAACACTACCTCAATAGTATGTTTTCATGAGTGATGGGAACACACCCTCTCCTGCTTTAACTGTCTCCTACCACCAAAATCCTTCCCACCAATTTGCTGAAACCCTCAGTGCAAAAAAGAAATTCATTCTGTTGACTAAGGTTTGGGTCTTAATTGAAATAGTTAATGGAGAAAGAGGAATTTCTTTTGAGAGTACATTTTGGAATAAAAGATCAGGACATTGAATACATTGATGAGGTATTTGGGAGAAGTTGTTTCCTACAATTGAAAAGCAACCATAAGAAAATGAGGTTGGAGCCAGTGTGACAAAAACTGATGAGTTAACAGTTTTGCCCAGAATATTCCTGACCACATAATCAAATCATGCCCTCTAACCAATATAAGACACACAAGCAAAGTCTGGTCACAAAACAGATGTTGGGCTCCGACACAATAATTTTTGGATTTTGAAAAGATTTCATAAGATCTGAAATCTTCCTCTCTCATCCCCAGTATGTTCCTCTCTAACCTGTAACTTCTCCAAACAGATAACATTTTTTTAGAAAGTAATTTTGGCCAATGACACATATATAAATTAACCCACCTAAGTCAGGAACCTAAACTTTAATTCTAATCTAAGTGTGTGCTTTCATTAGTTCATAAAGACTGCCTCTTCTGCATAGTTTTCCTGATAAAGCTTAGTGCAAATCATTTGTTCCAATATTAACTACTGGTCAGTATTTAAGTAGTTCTTTTCCTAAATCAAATCTGCTCCTAGGCTTCTTTGTGCTCATGTCTCTACATAATTGCTTTGCAGTCAGGTTCCAAAAGCCTGAGTGTAAGTCCCACCCACCACTTACTTTCTCTGGGTAAGTCATGCAACCTCTCTGTCTTCATCTACCCAAATCATAGTGTTTTTCCAAGGCTCAAATGATATAATGAATAAAATGTGAAAACTGTACAGCGCAATAAAAACATAGGGTGATATTGCTATGATTATTTGATATTCCACATAAAACACAGAAAAGATTACATTAACATAAAAACAATTTGACAGTTATTCCAGGCTTTAATCTATAGAAAAGTACTCAGTGTGGATCCTATATATTTTTTGTTTTTGAATTTTCCGAATGCATTATAATAAAATAATTCTGAAAAATAAGTTCTATAAAAATCTTTAAAGTCATATTTAAGAATCATAATATCTCCTGCAGAGTAAATTCAAATACATTCCTTTTCCCTCCTCCTCTCTTCATATGTACGTGCAAAACTGTCTCAAGAATCTTATTATGAAATTTAAAATTCAAAAATGGTCTTCTCTATATTCATAGAGTCCCCCTTACTAATTCTAGATTCTAACACTCTCTATTCTACAAATTTTGCAACACTATCTAATCAATTGTCACCTTGTGATTACTGTGACTCTTTTGAAATCTCGCTTTTTTAGTCCAATACATACATCCTCAACTGTTGCTTGACAAACTTGGTTGTCATGATATATCTACTTTTAGAAAATAACTAAGCTCAGAATACTATTTCCAGGGACCGCAAAGCTAGCACACAATGCAGAACAATTTTTCACCTAAGCCAGGTGTAAAGATACATAACATTCACACTTCATATGAAAAGTTTATTTAGAGAAAAAGAAATCTTCACCAGACCAACATATATATAAGTTTACAGAAAGCCAGTGAAACATCAGTGCATTTATACAGCATCTTTTTTTTTTTTTTTTTTTTTTTTTTGGAGCCTCACTCTGTCGCCCAGACTGGAGTGCAGTGGCATGCTCCCGGCCCCTGAAGCCCCGACCTGCTGGGCTCCGGCAATCCTTCCGCCTCAGTCTTCCAAGTAGCCAAAACTACAGGTGCGTGCCACCATGCGCAGCTAGTTTTTTATTTATCATAGAGATGAGGTCTCGCCAAGTTGCCCGGGTGGGTCTCAAACCCTTGGGCTCAGGCAATCCATTCGCCTGGGCCTCCCAAAGTGCTGGGATTACAGGATGAGCCACCAAACCCAGCCTGTACAGCATCTTATACTACAAAAATAGCCCACAAATAATATCACCAAGTGTCAACAGGCTTATAACACTGTCAAAATAGTACCAGAGTATCCTATATTTACCGAATCAAAAATTAAATTACAATTTAAGTTCCATCTCTTAAGGTTATTTTCATATATTTAGAACTCTACCAAGCAAAACAAGAAAAAATAGTCTTATGTACATCTTTTAAAGATTACTATGAAACTTTGGACTATGAATACAACTCTCTTTAAACAAACTTTTAAAAGATACCCATCTTTTAATGACAGTTAATTTCTTTAAGACATAAATAAACTAAAATGAAAACATGAAAGCCTATCTTAAGCTCTTTTAAAAATAAAATCATAAACAATACTCGAAACTCAAAATAAATTTGCTTCATTCAACTCTATGTACAAGTTTGTCTGTCTGTTTAGGATGTGAGTTCCTAATACAAAGAAAATCAACAGTACCGTATAGATTTAAGCAGGTGGGAAAAGTCTATTTGAGTTGGGGGCAGTAGTTGTGTTACTAAATTTGGGTTGTTGGGGCAGCATGAAAAGGCTTTACAAAGGGGAATAACTATTTTTGATAAAGGAAAGTAACTGAACTGACTTCAAATGTCAGTGTCTTTCCTTGGGATATTTATAGGGAAGTTGCAAATATGGAAGGGTGCCAAAAAATGTACACACATTTTAAGAACGGAAAAACTGTATTAAAATTGTAATACTCAATATATACCAATAACAAAAGATGAATACAAGTCACATTTGACTTCTGCAATTACAAGCGGTGCTCAAAGAAGTTACCATCAGCGTCCAGACACTTCTGATTACGGCAAACTACTGCAGGACTTGTTGCTGTGCGAGGCCTCCCGGACCTTCCCTTGTGCACATCCCACACAGTACCATGCATTTCAAACTTATCATGAATGCATGCAATTGCTAGGCATGTTGGAGGTTCTGTTGCATACTCACGCCTCCAATGTCGCAGTACTTCCACAATGCTCTTGAATTTTAAATACTACTGCAAAATGGTCTTGTATTCCTCGAATGACAACCATGCTTCCTCTCTTTGTACTGTTTGTTGTGACGCTAGCATTCATTTCATTAATGCCATCTTTTGAGCGAATGTCATACTGCACATTGCTACCAAAATTCAACTCAACTTCAAAAAGTAAACACAAACAATATCTCTTAAAATGTGTACACATTTTTTGGCACCCCGGGTATAAAACATATTCTACGGCATGGGTCCCCAGCCCCCGGGCCACAAACCAGTACTGGTCCATAGCCTGTTAGGAACCTGGCTGCACCATGAGCAATTTCATCTGTATTACCAGTGGCTCCCCTAGGCTGGGCATGGTGGCTCAAGCCTGTAATAGCAGCACTTTAGGAGGCTGACACGAGAGGATTGCCTGAGACCAGGGGTTTATGACCAGCCTGGGCAACTTGGCGAGACCTCATCTCTACAATAAATCAAAAAATCAGCTGAGCATGGTGGCACATGCCTGTGGTTCCAGCTATTTGGAAGGCTGGGGTGGAAGGATCGCCTGAGCCCAGCAGGTGGAGGCTGCGGTGACCATAAGCATGCCACACACTCCAGCCTGGGTGACAGAGTGAGACTCCAACTCAAAAAAAAAAAAAAAAATTAAAATAAACAAACAGTGGCTCCCTATGGCTTACATTACCACCTGAGTTCTGTGTTCTGTCAGATCAGCTGCAGCATTAGAGATTCTCATAGTAACTCGAACCCTATTGCAAACTGTGCATGTGAGGGATCTAAGTTGTGTGCTCCATATGAGAATCTAATGCCTGATGATCTGAGGTGGAGCTGAGGTGGTGATGATAACACTGGGGAACAGCTGCAAATGCAGATTAACATTAGCAATGTGTTTGACTGCATATCCCCACGTCCCACCCTGGTCTGTGGAAAAACTGTCTTCTACAAAACCGGTCCCCCTAAGGCCAAAAAGGTTGAGGACTACTGTTTCACAGAATGTTATTTTTTAATTAAGGCTCATCGCAAGTTTAAAAAAACCTCCAGCTTGCATCCCTAGCATGTCCCTCAAACACTGTGCTCAACTGATTCTGAACGGCTCATCCTTCTGCTCCCATTTCTCTACGCTACTGTAAGGACTGATCATATATACACCATAGACAATGATAATAAAAGATAACATGCAGTGTTTGCTAAGAGCCATGTACAATTATCAGTATACTATCAGGTAGAAACTATTCATATACCCATTTTATAGATAAAGAAACTAAAGTATAGAGAGATAGTAATTTGCTCAAGAGTCACAAAGATAGTAAGAGGTATGAACAAACATGTATGATAGCAGTAACTCAAAAATACAATGAATTTATTCTCCATTTAAGATTTCTCTTTAATTCTGCTTCAAAATTCATTCTTTTTTACTAAAAGTAGCTTTCTTCTCAGATTCATCTACAGCAAGATTTTACTGCATATATTCAATTTATTACTGGGCACAAAGCACCTGAAGTCTGCCCTGATTACCATAAGGAATGTAATATATGAGGTAGAAGCATCTTTTCATAATTATTTCTGTTATAGAAGAAACAAAGACATATCCCAAAAATTATAGAATTTGTGAATTTCAGTTGTAGTTATGTCTGAAATAGGTATACTCCTAGATGATTTAAAATCATATTTGAGTATTCACTAACATAACAAAGACTGCTACTATGGTAAACGCATACACACAGTTCTATTACAGAACATAGATGCCATCAAGCAGACAATTTTTTTTCATTAAACACTGAATCACTGTGACCTGCCAGCAGCATGAAATAAATTAATGTTTAATATTTAATACTGTGTGATGGCAATACTGAACCAAATGTGTATTTTAAATTTTGCATTTGACATTTCAATTTCAACTCAAAAGTACTTTTTAAAGGATTGAAAAATGTGTTTCTGAAAGTACAAGTTTAAATTTAATAAAATTTTCTGGCTTCTTAATGCTACCTTATAGTCATAACATTGTATGCTTTAATAATGATTCAAATCCAATTTCAGAAAATGGGTTTATTTTTTACTGTAAGGACATTATAATCATTTATTATTACATTTATTTATTGAATGTCTTCAGACAGGGACAATAAGTAAAGAAAAGTCATCAATATGATCTCTGGGATTTAAAAAATTACACATAAAATAAGCAGCTTAGAGAGATCGAAATTGTTTTAAATGGTTACCTCTGAATATAGAGACAGTTCAAAACACATTATTAAAATATGAACTGAGACCAGGTGCAGGGGCTCACATCTGTAGTCCCAGTACTTTGGGGGACAGGTGCAAGAGGACTGCCTGAGCCCAGGAGTTCGAGACCAGCCTGGGCCACATAGTGAGACCACTTATTTACAGTATTTTTTAAAAATTAGCCAGGCATGGTGGTGCACACCTACAGTCCCAGCAACTTGGAAGGCTGAGGCAGAAGGATCGCCTGAGCCCAGGAGATCATGCCACTGCGCTCCAGCCTGGGTAACAGAATGAGACTCTGACTCAAAAAATAAATAAGTAAATATATGAGCTGAACTTAGCAAAAGAAAATAGTGCTTTGCTTCTAATATATTTTATACTAGCAATTTTTCACAAAAGCAGCAACAGGAACTAAAACACTATCAGTTCACTGTAGTCTGAAAGGAGAAACACAGCATTTTCTCTTCCTGTTAGGAAAGAGAGGGGAAAAAAGGTATTTAAAATGAATGTCATTGTGAGCAGATAGGTATAAACAGCAGCCTGTGTTGCATGTATACCACATCCTCTTGTATCACTCAGCTTTATTTCTGTAGATTTTCGATTAGGAGAAAAAAGTTGCAATAAATCTGTTTGTAAGAATCACATTCTGTACAGAAGTGAAAAATAAGCTGTAGAAATTCCAATACCCATTGATCTCTTTCTGTATCCAAAGTTTTCTATAATGATATAATTCTGCTGCTTCTGCTCACTCCTCTTGCTCTCTTGTTGTTACAGAGGGCAGCTAAATTTAAAAATGTTTGATGGTATTAAGCAACAATTTTGTGCAGATTTTCTTTTTCATTGAACAAGAGAATAAGAATTAAATTTGAGTGCAGATGTGAGTTGACAAAAAGGAGTGTATAGATATGTTTTTGTATGTGTTTCCTTCTTAGGGTCCAAAAGTCCTCTGGATTATTAGTAAACCCAGAATCAAGCAAATACAGGAATATGACAAGTGAAATTCAACTTCACAGTACATAAGAATCTCACTTTAAATCTTGCCTCTGCTTGGGAATAAGAATAATGTGTTACTTATTTTTCACTATTTGACTAACAATTATTAACCATCTAATACATGCCAAGCACAGTTCTGGACATAAGCCCTTATTTAACCTCTAATCTTGACAACAATTCCTATGAGGTGAGTTTTATTATCCTTCATTTCAGATGAACAAACTTAGAGACATTAATGAACTTGCCCAATTTAGGTACACCACAATTTTAACTTTATTCTTCCTTTCAGTTAATAAAGTATTTCTTATGTACTTTCTGCTTGTGCCGGTTCCTATGCTTGATATAGTATCTATCCTACAAGCTCATTTCTCTTTCTATTAAATCACATAAGCAATATGACAACCATCACAGTACCTAGGTCATATTAGGTTCTCAATGCAGGTTCACCGAATTATTTGGTTAAGTTACTTGTCTCTATAAAACAAACGTTTAAATAGATATTTATGGCTGGGCGCAGTGACTCAAGCCTGTAATTCCAGCACTTTGAGAGGCCGAGGCGAGAGGATTGTCTGAGCCCACAGGTTTGAGACCAGCCTGGGCAACAGGGTAAGATCTCATCTCTACCATAAAACAAATAATTAGCCGGGCATGGTAGCACACGCTGTAGTTCTGGCTACTTGGAAGGCTGAGACGGAAGAATCGCTGGAGCCCAGCAGGTCAACACTGGGATGGTTGTGAGCATGCCACTGCACTCCAGCCTGGGCGACAGAGTGAGAGTCTGAATCAAAAAAAAAAAAAAGATATTTGTGTCCAGGTTTATATTACTTTAAAACATCCTGTAATTTGACACTAAATATTTAAAACAAAAATATTTAAAACATAATTTTTAAAACGAGAAAATAGCCCATGTTAGGTAGCAACTACCTGCACTTCAAACTAACAGAACCCTTTAGAAAGGAAATGTATGGTATGATGCAAAATCTCTCAACCTAGTGTGTAAACAGTCATATACTCTTTGTTTCAAAAGTATGCAATCTGAATACCCAATTCAACTACAAACATCATATGGGCATGGCCTGCTAATGCTTGTGAATGTACTCAGGGCACAATGGCTAGCATTGGCCAAAAAGCAAAAGCATAACATGAGGAAGTTGTGTAATGCATGGATTACTTTGTAGTCAGACATGGATAAGGTTGAATGCTAGCACTACCATTTATAAGCTACCTCATCCTGGGCAAGTTACTTCCCTTTTCTGAGATAGTTTCTATATTATAAAAAGCAAATAATTATAACAGCATCTACCCTTAACTTCAGAGATCATTGTGAGGACTAAATGACATGACGTATATAAAATATTTGGCATATTCCCAGGACAGAGTTAGGGCTCATTAAATGTTACCTTTATATAGGATTAGAGAGTTAGTAAGGTTAGGAAATAAATTTTCTAGTAGGCATGGGGTTGAGCAGACTAGACATTGATCACGTTCTTTTTATTCTCTAACCTTTAAAGCTTTTTAGTATGCAGGAAAATGCCTGCTGCTGAATGAGCTGATCTACATAATGCAGGATTCCAGAAAAACCATCTTATTTATTTTTCTTAATTTAACAACATCCTCCTTAAAACACACATGCCTTTTCATACTCCCATTCAAAATACTACTTATGATAATGTAACAGTAAAAATGGGAAAATTACCAATTTCTTTCTGTATGATTTTATAATCCTTCAACAAATTATGCCTTTTCATTCTCAAAAGAAAATATCAATTCTTTTCAAAGACATGATCAAACTTAAATAGTGATAAATTTAAACATTTTTTAAAGTCTCAGAAAAAGAAATTATATGAACCACTTATTCATATCTTAAGTGAAAAATGTGCAAGAGAGTAACTGGATTAAATAATTATATTCCTGCTTATTAGGTGGTACACAATTAATCTTTCCTCTCCAAATTACTTAAAGCCAAGATAATTCCTTAGCTATGAGATGCCTGCACAACCAACAAATTAAGCTTTTAGTTTTTGTTTTTTTTTTTTTAATTAGGATCTCACTCTGTCACCCAGGCTGGGGTACAGTAGCATGATCATGGCTAATTACGGCCTCCACCTCCTAGGCTCAGGTGACCCTTCCGCCTCGGCCTCCCAAGTAGCTAGAACCACAACACATGCCACCACATTCAGCTAACTTTTTGAATTTCTTTAGAGATGAGATCTCTCTGTATTGCCCAGGATGGTCTCGAACTTTTGGGCTCAAGCAATCCTCTTGAACTGAACTCCCATAGTGCTGGGATTATAGGCGTGAGCAACTGCGCCTGGTCAAGTTTTTAATTTCTAAGTTCTACCCAAAAGACCATATTGCCTAAGAAGAAGAAAGAAATGATTTTTGTTACATTTTTTAAAATTTTATAACCTACATATAAATATGAGGAAACTCAGTCTTAGAATGCAGACTACTGAGGGATGCCAAATGGATATAAAATCTATTGCGTCTTAAGCAGTAACCCTTGTTTTATTCCACCACTTGATATTCATCTCTTTTTAAATTAGTCTATCAATTGTTCTGAATATAATACTTCAATACAGTCATCTTTCCAAGGACCCATTTTAAACATATTTCTAAGCAAGCAGTAGTAGAAAGGAACAAAACATAAGCTACAGCAGGGCTAAAAACTAATGTTGTTACCTATAAAAAATTTTGCCAGGCTGGGCTCGGTGGCTCAGCCTGTAATCCCAGCACTTTGGGAGGCCGAGACGAGTGGATTGTTTGAGTCTGAGGGCTCGAGACCCGCCCGGGCAACTTGGTGAGACCTCGTCTCTACAATAAATAAATCAAAAATTAGCCGGGCGTGGTAGCACGCGCCTGTAGTTCCAGCTACTTGGAAGGCTGAGGCGGAAGGATCACCGGAGTCCAGCAGGGTAAGGCTGCAGTGGCCGGCAGTGTGCCACTGCACTCCAGTCTGGGAGACAGAGTGAGACTTCAAGTCAAAAAAAAAAAAAAAAATTTGCAAACCAGATACAGTGGCTCAAGCCTGTAATCCCCGCACTTTGGGAGGCCCAGGCAAGGGGACTGCCAGAGCTCAAGGGTTCGAGACCAGCCTGGGCAACTTGGTGAGACCTCGTCTCTATAATAAATCAGAAAATAAGCAGGGAGTGTGGTAGCGCTCGCCTGTAGTTCTGGCTACTTGGAAGGCTGAGGCGGAAGGATCACCTGAGCCCAGTAGGTCAAGGAGGCTATGGTAGCTGTGAGCATGCCACTGCACTCCAGCCTGGGCAATAGAGTGAGACTCCGATACACACACACACACACACACACACACATTTTGCCAAGACTTAGCACACTAAGTAAGAACACACTAAGTAAACAGAAATGATAGGTCTCAACAGCCTGCAGAATACAGTAGTCAGATATCTGGGCATTCAGCTCAACGCACCATAGTCAAGATCAGCAGAACTGAAACAACTGCTAAAAAGAATTTGGGAGGGGTGCAGTTAGGAAAACCTTTTCCACAAAATAATCCTTGAAGATTGGCAACTGTTCTGAGTTGAAAGAAAGAAAATCAAGCAATTTAAAAATAAATCAAACATCCTCCCCTCCTCATCTTTCACATTGTACCCAACTTTTCTTTCTAAAGCACAGTTCTCATTATGTTATTCCTAGCATGAGAAGACAGTTCTCTAATCTGTAGTACACTGGTTTTCAAAACTTGCTTCATAAAATCCTACTTGTTCTACTAATGGGCCAAGATGGCACTAATGAGAAAGAGGGAACACCCATGTAGGTACAAATCCAGTGCCTCTCAACCACAGAAACTCCATTTTTTCCTTTCTTATACACTGGAGTTCTTGTGTAAACATTTGAGAAAAACATTCTACCACTAAATAAGAATTGAAAATGGTAGTCATGATAAAGTAGGTGCCATCTTCTCTTGCTGGTGTCAGGGAAGTCTACAACCAGATGCTGCTCCACCTTTCTTTCTTTCTTTTTTTTTTTTGAGTTGGAGTCTCACTCTGTCGCTCAGGTTAGAGCGCAGTGGCATGCTCATGGACACCGCAGCCTCAACCTGCTGGGCTGAGGCAATCCTTCCACTTCAGTCTTCCAATTAGCTGGAACCAGAGGCGCACACTACCACACCCAGCTATGCTCTACCTTTCAAAACTTACTTCTCACAACTTTCCCAAGCACATCTACCATTCTAATCAATATGGAGCTCTAGAAGCTCCATGTGTATTACCTTTTCAGTTATTAACCACGGTGTCAAAAAGGACTTTTTTTTGCTTGCCATTATGTACATAATTCTACTCAACACAATTTCTGGGACTAAGGTGCTTTGCTAAATGCTCCTACCTTTGAGTAGCTTTGTATTTAGTGAATAATAAAACAGGTAAAACAATTGATGCAATATAAATCAGAATAAAATTAATGTTAAATAAAAGGCCAAACTCCTAAAACTTCTGAGAGAAAACAGAGGGAAAAGCAATTCTTCCTGTTGGGCTCAGATAAAGTGAGCATGTTGGTGCTGAATCTTGATGAATATTGTATTAGTTCACTTTTTGTTGCTAGAAAGGAATTCCTGAGGCTGGGTAATTTATAAATAAAAGAAGTGTATTTGACTCATGGTTCTTCAGGCTGAACAAAAAGCATAGTGCTGGCATCTGCTTCTGGTAAGGCCTTGCGTCATAGCAGAACAGGAAGGAGAGCCAGTATGTCGCATGGTTAGAGTTTGAACAAGAGAAAGAAGGGATATGCCAAGCTCTTTTAAACAATCGGCTTTCTGGTGAACTAGCAGAGTTGAGAACCCTCTCATTACGGGAAGAAAGACACCCACGCCATTCATGAGGATCCACCCCCATGACCCAAACACCCCCTGCTAGGTCCCACCTCCACCTCCAATATGGGGGTCACAGTTCAACATGAGATTTGGAGGGGACAAATATCCAAATTATACCAGATGTGGACAGAGAATATAGTGAAGAGTAAAGTCCTTGCAGCACAAACATATGAAAGCCAAAATATGTCAAAGTATCTGACATATTCTGGGGATATACAGGCAGATATGTGGCTGAGGCAGAGGAATGGAGTGCTGCAGTAAATTAATCTGGAAAGAAACGTTAGAATCAGTTTATGAAAGGCCTAGAATGCTTCAGTAAACGTAATCTCTAAATTTATATAGTAATTTATAATTTTAAAGAATGATTTTACATAATTTATTTCCATAAATCATCAAAACAATCCCTTACTAAGTTAGCAGGACAGGAATCACCAGCCTTAAAAGATGAGGAAATTGAGAAAAGAACATTGATATTTATTAAACATCCACCATGTACCAAGCACTTCACAAGATGACTGACAACATTATAACCTCTTGAAATGAAGAATTATCACCACTATAACCGTACATTCATGAAAACAAGTTCAGAATTGAGAACCCTGACCAGAGACATGATGAGTATGTGGTAGATTCAGCAATGGGACTAGATCATGCTCCTAAATCATGCTCTGCCATGACAAAAACTGTGTCCATCTTTTTGTGTGGAGATCCCCTACCCACCACTGACCCAAAAAAAAAACACCTCAATCTGAGAGAGTAGGCAATATTTTGAAGAGAGCAGGAACAAGATCTGAATTACTTTTGAAAGTGACACTTCGAGTATTTCAAAGAATGTGTTAGAGAAGATAGATAAATTAGGAGATTCTTTGTATAATCCAGATGAGAAACCTGGGTCTGAAATTAAACAGAAGCAGTTCGGATAGTGCAGCAGATGAATGTGAACATGCGTTCCATAGTGGAAGTGACACTAGCAGACTTGACCTCAGTAAAATACAAATTATCTTACCCAAATCCTGTGATTTCCTCGGGAGGTCTTGTCTTGAGTTTCTACTCTCACAATCCTTCTTTTGAGTACCACATGGCTAACCATTTATCAAATTTTATTAAGTCTAAAGTGCTACTGATTTTAAAAAACAATATTATTTATGCAATGCTAAGAAAAAAATGCCAAGCTATAACATGCTATTGACTTTAAAACACATACTAACTTCAGATATAACAAAATGTGAAAAAAATCTGCATCTTAGAATGGATGAAATATGGCAACTTTTCTATATTTTTTCAATATGACTTTATTCTCACACTCCAACAAGATTCTAAGTTGTCTTATAACAAATATCTTTTTAAATCTCATGGCCTCTAATATACAGTGCTTTATAATCGATCTATGGGAATTGCGTGTACTGTCTCCATAGCCTAAGAGTATGTAGTCTGGACCAAATTCTTAACTGTCCACAACTTGAAGGGCTTCTTAAATTCCTGAGATCTGAGATCTAGCTACCTGTTTCTTTTCTATTATGTGTTAGCAGCTGTGCTGTAAAAGAGAAAGTATTTACAAAGAAAGATGGTGGGGGTGGTGATGACAATGATAGCTACTCAGTGCTTATTACTATGTTCTGAACATATTACATGGACTTTGTTACTTAATTTTCACAATACTGTGATGCATACAGAGTGAACATTACTAAAAGAACAAGGTCAGTTTCCAACTGATAATTTTTAAGAAATAAACTAGAGAAGGGTGATTTTTTAAATCAAAAGACATATGAAAAGAAAAATGCCTAACGAAATAATATTGCTAGCTTTTTTCCTCATTTTGTAAACATTAACTAATTGCTCTTGCATAAGTTCTTTATTGACAATGAATCAGACAGAAGCTTCTAGTCAGCAAATCTTCATTTTGTTTTTAGATTAAATTCTCATTTTGTGAAGTATGCACCAGCAGAAAGAGACAAGAGGTAGACTCCCAAGAGCCTGCAGTCTTCATTCTTAAAAACCACATCTTTCAAGGATGAGAGCTCTTGGGATAGTTATATGTCAGCAGGTCTCAGTATAAACATGAAATAGCAATGAAAAGTCAGCAAACCAGCAAGAGGAATAAACATATCAGAAACATGATGGCATCTAGTGACCATCACGTATCTTAATAACGAGCTCAACTTCCAGTCTGTATGAGCTTACTCCTGTGGGGGCATCTTGATGAACCAAAGGATCAACAGGAAATACTCCCACAGTGTTTGCTTTTTAAAGTAGGATTATGTGAAGGTAACTGAAAATTATTCCTATCCTCCTATACTGACAGTCTTCCAGTTGATGAGAAAATGGATTTTGTTCTCAAACTACTGGGTTTGACAGCATTCTGTTCTACATTAGCTAGTCTCTCACAAATGTTTTTAATACTGAAGGTTCCACATTTTTGCTATTATAAAAAAGATACAATTGACTCGCCTCCTTAGAATTTTGAGCTTGTAATTATTTGTTCAAGATCCCACCAACTTTTTCAGTTCCTCTGTTGCAAAAGTTTGATTTCAAAACAGAATCACACAAATCTCCTTTAATAACTCTTCCATTTTAGTCCAACCTTAATAGTCATTTACTGAGCTTTTTAATTAAAACATGTCAAAGGTTATGATTCCTAAGAAGTTCAGCATTATTATTATTTTTGCAGAGGACAAAAGGGAAAACTCTGCTAGTAATGCCATTCCTGCCCTTCCTACTCTAACTTTTTGTCATCAGGTAACTATATGAGGGGACCCCCCCCTCCCCCCACAAAAAAAAGAAATTATTTTTTGGAAGGCAGGTCCCTTGTGGTACAGATTTCCTCCACTAGGTAAGTATTCTAGAAACCCATCAGCATCAGTGTATCAGCTAGCATTGTTGTAAAAGGCTGCATTTGACTTCAGTGAATCTTTTTGGAGATTCTTTCAGCAACTTTGCCCAATTCACGATGGGTAATTTACAAGCACACCTGCCCACTGTGCTGAATGTTCAGCAGTTTTTGACCAAAAATGGCATGACCCCCATGCCCCACCCTCCATATTCACATGATCTCACCCTGAGTCTTTTTGTTTTCCCAGATTGAAAAAAAAAAAAAAAGTCTTCAAAGGGAAACATTTTACCAATGTGAAAGAGATGAAACAACAGCAGAAGGCCTAAAAGGCATCAAAATTGATGAGTTCAGAAACTGTTTTGAGCAGTGGAAAAAATGTCCCAATAGATGTACTGGATCAAACAGAGAGCACTTTGAAGGTGACTGAAGTTTAAACATGTAAAATTTTGTATGAATAAATTCTGGGTTTGGGGGGGGGGGGGTTCCTTCTCGTACATTCATCCTGCCAGAACCAATGCAAATGTAATGTCCAAACCACTCTAACAGAATTTAATAACAGCTCTTCTCTTTGTATTCCCAAAGTATTTTGTTCACATTACAATTAGAGTATAAATAGTAGGAATGTACTATTAAAATATGTATTATAGAAATGTGTTTATATGCTAGATAATGAAGTCTTATTCATCTTTATATGTTCAAACAATACCTGGTACAGGGTAGTTACTCAGTAAATGTTAATTAATTTTATTAATGTGATCCAAATACCTAGTAATTATTTTATTTAAGGAAAATGCTATAATATTAAAAGTCCTTTTAAACAGTATGAGAAAGTGAATAACTTTTAAAGTAAAAATTCAAAATGGAGTATAATCCCAAGTATAAAAAGAAAATGCAGAAAATAATGTTTTTATTTTCTCATTTAGTTTCACCACTTTTTAATTCGTTTCCATTAAATCTCTCTTGGGGCAATTTTACTTATGGATAGTTATATCTAGCTTTATGAACCTGACAAATATCTTGCCCCAAAGTTACAGAGTATGTATTTAGGACTGGATAATACAAAATTCACTTTGAAACTTTTTATTAGAATATTTGCCTGCCTGATTAAAGATGGAATACAGCAATATTATAATACATTTGCATAGCCTGAATACAAACGTACTAAAAGATAACTGAGTACATATACACTTGGTCAAAGGAGAAGATAGACCACAATTATAAATATAGCCTTGATAATCTACAAAGCAAATAATTATGCATTAACATATTAACTGAAGTTGATGCGTTGATGTTTTATCAGTTGATAAAATACCTGCAACTTCATATTCAAGGCCCAGTTCTAAAAACATAAAAAATATTACTTATGTTATTTCATTACTGTCATAGGCAAGTGCTTAAAATGTCACATGAATACTTACCTTAGGAAAACATTTTCAAGTTTTTTAATTTGAATATATTCTTTGTTCTTCCCAAAGGTCAGCAAACTGTTCCTGGTATAAACAGGGAGGTTGGGAGCAGTGGCTCAAGCCTGTAATCCCAGCACTTTGGGAGGCCGAGGTGAGAGGATTGCCTGGGTCTATGGGTTCCAGAACAAACTGGGCAACTTGGCAAGACCTTATCTCAACAATAAATCAAAAAATTAGCCGGCAATTAGCCAGGCATGGTAGCATGTGCCTGTAGTTCTGGCTACTTAGAAGGCTGAGGCAGAAGGATCACCTGAACCCAGTAGGTCAATGCTGGGGTGGCCATGAGCGTGCCACTGCACTCTAGCCTGGACAACAGAGTGAGACTCCAACTCAAAAAAAAAAAAAAAGAAAAAGAAAAGAAACAGGAAGATACTACCAAATAATTCACCATTTACAGGTGAAAGCCTTTGCTTCGAATTCTCATCTCCCTCGCCTGTCTGCCTATTGAAATCTCTCTTATAATGTTAAGAACCAGACAGACATTGTGCCTACACAGGTATTCTCAGACCACTTTTTCTGAGTCTCTCTTACAGCCCTTGAGATATAAAGACTGTTGCATGCTCAACAGTACTTGATGAATTGAAAGCAGGCTTTTAGTAAAGATAAATTCTAGAGCATCATTTCAACAGATTTCTCAGTCAAAGCCTAATGTCCTTTGTCTTTGTTCTGTCAAGCCCTAAAGAAACAAGGTTTTGTTTTTTTTTCTTTTTTCTGCCTTTGTCTATGGGCATAAGAGAGGACAGGTCTTACAGATTCACCATTCCCAGGCGTGCAATTGTATAAAATGATACACACCGATTTCTCTCCAAATGTCACTTGTTTTTTGAAGACTTCTGTTTCTCTATCATTTCTCACATATTTTATCAAGGCATCAATTATCAACTGGTAATCATATCACTGTTAACAAAATGGCCCAAACTTCATCACCATCAACTTGACAATTTGATTAAATCTGAAGTACCTAAGTTAGGATCAGTAAAGACCAACAAGAATGTGTCTGAATCTAATGAATAAATAAAATCTCCCCCTTTTCCATCCCACTGAATAGCAGTGATCCCACTGTAATCCACCACATAAACAATCTAAAACATACCCTTCAAGTCCTAGGGTTAATTTCGAACTTCATAAAGCCTCCCAGTTTCCTTTGTTCTCTTTCACCCTTTCCAGATATCACCCTTTCCAGATCTTCCACAACAGTTAGTAGATATACTAACAACATAGCCTGTACTTACAGCTCAATAAATATTGAACTGAATGACTTCTGTGTTATCAATTTAACAGAATGAATTTAATCTTAACAATATAATGTTAATATCATATTCTGATTTTCTAGATTAGGAAACTGAGGACCAGAAGATAAATAATTGGTGATAAGTAATGGAGAAGAATTAGAATCCTTTCCTGTCCAATATATAGGTTCATATTTCTCCCATAATATAGATGACCCTTGCATTTATTATGTCAATTATTATTCTTGAATGACTTTGTATATGAGGTTTACCTTTCCAAGAACTATGAAAATTCCTGGAGAATATGGACCACAATGACAAGGATAGTGTTTTCAAACTAAGAAGGCATACAAATTGGTTAATCTGAGTGAATATTCTCTTTTACCAAACTATTTTCAGTAAATCTTAGTCGAAAAAATTAATTACATTACTACTAGCGAGCATTAACTTCCATTCAAACTGGAGTCTTATCAGACCCTGCCCTCTTAATTCCTGAAAGAACTGGACACTACCCCTCAATAAATACTGAAGTCTAATAAGGCACAGAAATACAGCGAATGAATTTCCTTTCAAATATAAACAACAAAGCTGGGCACAGTGGCTCACACCTGTAATCTCAGCACTTTGGGAGGCAGATTTGAGAGGATTACCTGAGCCCAGGGGTTCAAGACCAGCCTAGACAACTTAGTGAGACCTCGTCTCTACAATAAATCAAAAAATTAGCCAGACGTGGTGGCATGTGCCTGTAGTTTCAGCTACTTGGAAGGCTGATGTGGAAGGATCATCTGAGCCCAGCAGGTCGAGGCTGTGGTGGCCATGAGCGTGCCACTGCACTCCAGTCTGGTGGACAGAGTGAGACTCCAACTCAAAAAAAAAATTTTTTTAATCTATATGTATATTAACAACATATTATATAAATTAACATAATTATTTATTCTTGCTACCAGGCATTTATATCAAACTATTCATTTCTCAAAACACAAATACATCCAAAATCCTTCTAGATTGAAACTTGCTAATTTTTTTCATTTTTCTATTGTGATAAAATACATTAAATGTACCATCTTAAGCATTTAGTGTACAGTTCAGTGTTATTAAATGCATTCATAATTTGTACAATCATCACCACCATCCATATCTGTAATTCTTTTCATCTAGTAAAACAAGTTCTAAACTCATTAAACAATAACTCCAGTTCCCTCCCTCCTCCTAGCCTCTGGCAATCATCATTCTACTTTCAGTCTTTAAGATTTTGACTACTCTAAATATCTTGTGTAAGCAGAATCATATAGTATTTGTCTTTTTGTGACTGCCTTATTTCACTTAGCATAACGTCCTCAAGGTCCAACTATGTTGTAGCATATGTCAGACTCTCCTCCCTTTTTAAAGCTAAATAATACTTCATTATATGTATATACTACATTTCCTTATTTATTCATTCCTCCACTGACACTAGGGTTGCTTCCACATTTTAGTATTGTAAATACGACTGTATGAACATTCACATATAAACATCTCTTTGAGATTCAATTCTCTTGGGTATATAACAAAAGTGAAATTTGTGGATTATATGGTAATTAAGTTTTAATTTTTTTAGGAACTACCCTAGTGTTTTCTACAGTGGCTGTACTTATATGTCTACCAACAGTGCACAAGGGTTTCGATTTCTCCACATTCTTTCCAACATTTATTTTCTGGTTTTTTTCATAGTAGCCATCCTAATGGGTGTGAAGTAGTATGTCACTGTAGTATTGATTTGCATTTGCCTCATGACTAGCAATGTTGAGCATCTTTTCATGTGCCTATTGGCTATCTGCATACCTTCTTTGGAAAAAAATGTCTACTCAAGTCCTTTGCCCTTCTTAAGAGTTCTATATATATCCTGGGTAGGGATCCCTTTTCAAATATATGATTTGCAAATATTTTCCCACATTCTGTGGATTGCCTTTTTACTGTTGATCTTGTCTTTTCATGCACAAATTTTTTTAACTTTTTAGAACAATTGTCTTTTTTTTTTTTTTTTTTTTTTTTGGTGCCTGTGCCTTTGGTCACTTCTGAGATATCATTGCCAAATCCAATATCATAAAGCTTTTGCATTATGTTTTCTAAGAGTTTTATAGTTTTAGGTCTTACATTTAGTTTTTGCACCATTTTGAGTTAATTTTTGCACATGATATTAGATAGAGGTCAACTTCGTTCTTTTGTGTATGAAAAATCCAGTTATCCCAGCATAATTTTTTGAAAAAATTGTGCTTTCTCCATTGAATGGACTTGGCACCCCTGTCTAAAATCACATGATCATTTCTTTCTGTACTCTCTAGTCTATTTCATTGGTTTATATGCCTGTCTTTATGCCAGTACCACATTGTTTTGATTGCTGTAGCTTTGCAGTAAATTCTGAAATCAGAAAGTGTGAAATTACTATTTTTGTTCTTTTCCAAGATTGTTTTGGCTATACTCTGAGTCCCTCGAGATACCATATGAATTTTAGAATGATGTTTTTTTTTTTTTTGAAAAAAATATCATTGGAATTTTGCCAGGGACTGCGCTGAATCTGTAGATGGCTTTGGGTAAATATTGATATCTTAAAAATATTAAATCTTACAATTCATGAATGCAAAATATGCTTCCAATTATTTATGTCTTCTTTAATTTATTTAAGTTATCTTTTTCTGGTTCTCTTTTTTTTTTTTTGAGTTGGATTCTCACTTCGTCGCCCAGACTGGAGTGCAGTGGCTGCTCCCGGCCACCACAGCCTCGACCTGCTAGGCTCAGGCGATCCTTCCACCTCAGCCTTCCAAGTAGCTGGAACTACAGACACGCACTACCACACCCGGCTAATTTTTGATTTACTGTAGAGATGAAGTCTCGCCAAGTTGCCCAGGTGGGCCTCGAACCCGCAGGCTCAGGCAATTCACTCACCTTGGTGTCCCAAAGCGTGGGATTACAGGCTGAGGCACCGAGCCCGGCCTAAGTTGTGTTTTTCTGGTTCTCATTTTTAAGTCTTAAACGTGCTTAGTTAATTCTTAAATATTTTATTCTTTTTGATGCCATTGTAAATGGAATTGTTTCCATAATTTCCTTTTTAGATTATTCATTGTTAGTATATAAAAATGCAACTGAATACTGTGTGTTGACTTTGTCTCCTGCTACTTTGCTCAATTCATGTATTAGCACCGACATGTTTTGTGGAATCTTTAGGGTTTTCTATGTATAAGATCATATCATCAGTGAACACAGATAATTTTACTTCTTTCCTTCTAATCTGTATGCCTTTTATTTCTTTTCTAACCTAATTGGTCTACCTAGAATTTCCAGTAGTATGTTGAATAGAGGGGTGAAAAAGCAGGCATTCTTTTCTTGTTCCTGATCTTAGAGGGAAAGTTTCCAGTCTTTCACCATTGATATAGTATTAGTTGTGGGTTTTTCATATATGGCTTTTATTACGTAGAAGTAGTTTCCTTCTATTCCTAGTTGCAGAGTGCTTTTATAATGTAAGGGTATTATATTTTGTCAAATGCTTTTTTTCCATAAAGTCAGATGACCATGTGTCTTTTTTCCCTTTGATCTGCTAATGTAATGTATTACACTGATTAATTTTCTTATTCTGTGCATATGTGTGTGTGTGTGTGTGTGTGTGTGTTTTCTTGAATCAGAGTCTCTATCACGCAGGCTGGAGTGCAGTGGCATGATCATGGCTTACTGTAGTTTCAACATCCTGGCCTCAGGCAATCCGTCCAGCTCATCCTCCCAACTAGCTGGGACTACGGGGCATGCCACCATGCCAGCTAATTTTTTAATTTTTTGTAGAGACATGGTCTTGCTATGTTGCGTAGGTTGGTCTCGAACTCCTGGGCTCAAGCAATTCTCCCCTTCGGCTCCCAAAGTACTGAGACCACAGGTGTGAGCCACCACACCTAGCCAATTTTCCTGTTTTGAAGCATCTTTGTAATCTAGGAATAAATCCTACTTGGTCATAGTGTACAATCCTTTCAATATGTTGCTGAATTTGGTTTGCTAGTATTCTGTTAAGGGTATTTACATCAATGCTCATAAGGGATATTGGTTTATAGTTTTCTTTTCTCATGGTATCCTTGTTTGGCTTTGATATCAGGGTAATGCTGGTCTCATAAAATGAGTTAGGAAGTTACCCTCTTCAATATTTTGGAAAAGTACAAGTAGGATTAGTAGTTTTTCTATAAATGTTTAGTAGAATTCATCAGTGAAGCCCCCCAATCTAGGCTTTTCTTTGTTGGGAGATTTTTGATTACTGATTAATTATAAGACTATTCTGATTTTGTATTTTTTTGTGTGATTTAGTCTTGGTAGGATTTTTGTTTCTAGAAATTTGTCAAGTGCATCCAGTTTGTTGGCATATAATTATGTATGTAATTATAATACTAGCGTCTTCTTATAATACTTTTTATTTCTGTATATTTGATAGTAATGTTCTCATTTTCATTTCTGATCTTAGCAATTTGAGTGCTCTCTCTTTTTTATTTAGTCCGTTTAGCTAAAGGTTTGTCAATTTTGTTGACCATTTCAAAGATCGAACTTTTGGTTTCCCCACTTTTTTTCTAACCATTTTTTATTCTTTATTTCATTTATCTCTGTTCTAATCTTTATTATTTACTTCCTTCTGCTGGCTTTGAGTTTAGTTCTTCTTTTTCTATTTACATTGTAATGTCAGGAAACTTACTAATTTTAACTTTCTTATAAGATGTTTTAGACCTTCCAATCATGTCATACTTTTCTCGGATTCATAACTGCATAATGTAACAACCCTGTGTGTTCAAGACAGAACATACAGAGGCCCCCAAACACCTTCCTCATGCTCTGAAAGCATATTATTAATGTTTCTTTCTTTTTATTTTGATGGGTCCTATGAGTCATTAGACACAAAACATGAAGTTTCAAGGTTACGGTCAGAGAACATATCATAATTCCAATAGTTAATTACTTCCATATTATTTAAGTTTTACAAAACTCTGGTTTGGTTTCACTATTCTAAGCTTCACATCTGGGCTTCTTACAATGCCTGGCTTTTATAGAAAAAAAAAGTAGTCGTATCATTTTTTTTTTTAAAGAAAACACTAATGTGATCATATTAACATTCAACTCAGTAGTTTATTCTGGGGCTCTGCTTTAAGCCACTGTTACTGAATGCTATGAACTCCATTCTCCAAATGTGCACATGTGCTTCATGCCCGAAAGTAGCTAAATTACTATAAATAATTAAAATACAGTGACTTGTAAAAATTCTATAACTTAGGATTTTCATTAATTCAGGCTGAGTCCCTCCATCCAGTCCAAAATCATCCAAAATTTATTGACTACCCCTTAAACCTGTAAAATAAAATGCCTCATCACAGACATAGGCGGTCTGAAAGTCAATCAAATCCCACAGGAACACAACATAAAGCATCTTTCCCTGACAACACAGAGAGCCAGTAACTAAGTTCTCAGCTTTCTCCCTTGATCTCTGCTTAGATCAGAATTTAATTTTTCAAGTAATGCCCTGGAAATGTTAAGCCAAAAGCAAAGATAACATTATTGAGGTCAGAACTAGGACAAAGAATATCATGTCTTATGGAACTTATCTTTACTTTCATATATTTATACAGAAAACTCAAAGTCTACTGCAGCTAGAACACTTAGCAAATGTTCCTGCTACATTAGTTTTCATAATTTTTTTTACAGGAAGACTTTCTGAGAAAAATCTTTACTTGTAGGAAGATACTTTGTGGAAACCCGAGCTGGTGCCCTCCCTTTGTGGCTCTTTCATGTCAGAGAGGCTCATTCCTTAGAACCAGATGAGAAGGCAGATACAGTAGAAACAAAGTATGATGAGTAAGGGGGCAGAGCTCAGCAAGTTTCTCAAAACAGAACAAGTTTTGAAGGCCCTATCTTCTCTACTGTAATTATTTAACTCCATTGTTCTAACAGATAAGAGACAATACATAAGTGAATGGGCATAGCTCATTTTGACCCTTGAGCTTGGAGTATGCCAAGCTTGGAGTATGCTCCTGGCCAAGAACAAATGCCCAAGTTTGAAGGCTAATTCTGGTCTTTACTAGCTGTATCACCATAGACAAGTTATTTAATGTCTCTGGGTCTCAGTTTCCCATCTTTAAACTGTAATAATTATAGTACTAATCTCATAGGGCTGATATGAAGATTTATATACAAGCCAACATATATAAAGTGATTAGTACATGATAGTTAATATAGGTCTACCACATTAATATGTGAGCAACTACTTATAAAAGAAGTTGTAGTCAAGCACAGAGGCTCACACTTGTAATCCTAGCACTTTGGGAGGTGGAGGCAATAGGTATGCCTGAGTCCAGGGGTTCAAGACCAACTTGGGCTACTCAGCAAATTTTTTTAATACAGAGCAAGCTTTGAAGGCCATGTCTTCTCTGTTGTAACTTGGTGAGCCTTCGTCTCTACAATAAATAAAAAACTTAGCCTGGTGTGATGGTGCAAGTCTGTGGTTCCAGCTACTTGGAAGGCTGAGGCAGACAGATCACCTGAGCCCAGAAGGTCAAGGCTCTGGTGGCCATTAGCATGCCACTGCACTCTAGCCTGGGAGTCAGAGTGAGACTCTAACTCAAAAAAAAAAAGAAGGTGCCACTTTTGTGAACTTGTAAACAGTTAAAATAATGAATTCAGCTTAAGCTACTTTGTTTTAAAGAAGTTATACAAATGGCCAATAAGCCTATGTAAAATACACAATATCATCCATTATCAAGGAAATGCAAATAAAAACCACAATAAAATGTCCATGCACACCAGTTCGGATGGCTAATAATTAAAGAGAGATAATATCAAATGTTGGTGCAGATGTGGAACAACTGGTATTCCCATACACTGCTGATCAGAATGCAAAACAGCACAATCACTTTGGAAAATAGTTTTGCAATATTTTGTAAAAAAGGAAAAAAAAAGTAAAAATACACTCATATGACCCAACAACTTCATTACTGATACTTATACAAGAGAAATAAACCATACCAGGGGGACCCCAAAAACCCTGGAATTATATTTTGGAAAGCAGGACCCTTGTAGTACAGGCTTCTTTTGCTAAGTAGGTATTCTAGGAACCCATTGGCATCAGTGTAGCAGCTAGCATTGTTGTGAGAGGCTATGTTCAGCTTCAGTGAATTGGAGGGGGGGAGATTCTTTCAATGCGTTAGCCTATTTCATGATGAGTGATATATGAGCATACCTGTCCACACCAAGCTGAGTGTTCAGCAGCTTTTGATAAAAAATGGCATGACCCCCATGTCTCACCCTCCCTATTCACCCGATATCACCCCGAGTAACTTTTCTTTGTTTCCCCAGATGAAAAAAGTCCTCAAAGGGAAACGTTTTGCCAGTGTGGAAAAAGTGAAACAAAAAATGGCCGAAGCCCTAAAATGTATCAAAACTGATGAGTTCAAAAACTGTTTTGAGCAGTGGAAAAAGCATCTTGATAGGTGTAATTGCATCAAATGGGCAGTACTTTGAAGCTAATCGATGTTTAAATATGTAAGAATAATAAATGCCGGGGCTCGATGGCTCAGCCTGTAATCCCAGCACTTTGGGAGGCCCAGACGAGTGGACTGCCTGAGCCCATGGGTTCGAGACCAGCCTGGGCAACTTGGTGAGACCTCATCTCTACAATAAATCAAAAATTAGTATAGCATAGTAGCACACGCTTGTAGTTCTGGCTACTTGGAAGGCTGAGGCAGAAGGATCGCAGGAGCCCAGCAGGTCAATGCTGGGGTGGCCGTGAGTGTGCCACTGCACTCTAGCCTGGGTGACAGAGTGACTCCAACTCAAAAATAAATAAATAAATAAATACACAATTTTTAATAAATAAGTTTCTGTTATTTGGGGGTTCCCCCCATATGTCTACCCAAAGACTTGTTCGTGAATAGTCACCACAGCTTTATTTATACCTAATCACTGGAGATAACACAAATGTTCATCATCAGGTAAATGGATACACAAATTGTGTTCTACCCATAGAAAACACTATTCAGTAATAAAGAAGAACTGCCAACACAAAAAACAACATGGGTGAACCTAAAAATCATTATGCTAAGTGAAAGAAGTCAGACCAGCCGGGCTCGGTGGCTCAGCCTGTAATCCCTCGCTTGGGGAGGCTGAGGTGAGTGGATTGCCTGAGCCCGCGGGTTCGAGACCCACCTGGGCAACTTGGTGAGACCTCATCTTTACAATAAATCAAAAAATTAGCCAGGCATGGTAGTGCGCGCCTATAGTTCCAGCTACTTGGAAGGCTGAGGTGGAAGGATTGTCTGAGGCCAGCAGGTCGAGGCTGCGGTGGCCAGGAGCGGCCATTGCACTCCAGTCTGGGCGACAGAGTGAGACTCCAACTCAAAAAAAAAAAAAAAAAAAGAAAGAAGTCAGACCAGAATCTGTACTGTATGGTGCCAGTTCTATGAAATTCAACAACAGACAAAACTAATCTGTAGACACAAGCAGATCAATGGTTGCTGCAGCTAGAAGTGTGGGAGGATTGATACTAAAGGAATATATGGCAACTTTTGAAGTGAAGGAAAGTTCTGAATTTTGATTGTGGTGTAGGTTGTTACAGAGGTGTACACATTTGCTAATACTCATCAAAATATATACTTAAGGTTTATTTAGCTAAAAAGGTACAAGGAAAACAGAACTAAGAAGTAAAAATGCAAGCAGTCAAGTGTAAAAGGCAAGTAAGGAGCTCATCACAGAGACCAACAACCCAGGATGCTTTCAATTGGAGAACCATAAATGCTTTAAAAGTGAAACCCAGGAATAAATCTCCCTCCATGGGTCACTCTCGTGTTTGTTGACTTCCTTTCCATCCCATCTCTGGATTTAATTTAAAAAAATAAAAAGTAGGAAGACAGAATTTAAGTTACCCATCTCCTGCCATGATCCCTACCCACGATGTTTCATATCTTTGTACAATCTTCTCCCCCTTGAGTTTGGGAGGGATCTGTGACTTCCTCCTTACCAACAGAATTTGGAAAAGGTGTATGTCACTCCTGTTGATTATATTATATAAACTGCATCTTGGTAGCAGACCTGCACTAGAGCTTTTCCTGGCTGACTTAATAAAGTAAATAGCAATGTGGGAAAAACCCACATTCCAAGGAACTGTGAGCTTATTCTAGCTAAGAGCCAGCAAGAAGTTAGGGTCTTCAGTTCTACTGATGCAAGGAATTGAATTCTCTCAATAACCCAGTGAGCTTGGAAGTGGACTCTTCCTCAGGTTTCCATATGAGAACACAACCCAATTAACACCCTGATCAGAGCTTTTGAGATCCTACGCAAAGGACCCAGCTGTGTGAGGACTCTTGACCCACAAAAACTGTAAGATAAAATAAATAATGTTTTATAACACTACATTTTGGTACTTTGTTACATGCAAAAGAAAACTAATATAGACGAGAATAAGATATTTAAATGATTAAAAAGAAAAAAGTTAATGTCTCCAATCTATTCAGAACACAAGAGTTTAGCAGAGCTGCCTGTTTTCAAGACCACATAGCTGCTTCTTATTTCAATCAATGATACTACCTTGTGCTCCTTCCTGGTACATGACAGGACTGACCACATTAGTACAGCATTGTCTAGGCTCTAAACGGTTACTGTACATGGATAACAGATTTCATAATAGTCCTAAGAGCACTGCAGGAAGCATATTACCTAGTCTTTTAAAGCCAGTACCCTATTCTCTTCTGTGGAGACGCACACCCTCTTGGCTCTAAGCGGCCCCAGAAGGCATGACAGAACAGTTCCTAAGAGCCATTTAAGTCAGGATGGAAGATTGCTGCAACCAATGCTTCTGTGCATGGGATTCTACTCTACAGCTAAAGAGGAAGTAGGATACAAGACAAAGGCAGTTTCTTAACCTCTATAATATATTTAGCAGTAAACTCACATGTACAGACTACTGAACATGAAAGCACACGTTATGAAGAGGAAAGAAGACAGTATGACATCACAGGAAAAGAATAATATAAGAAGTTTAAAGTGTTCTCTCTGCCAGGGACAGTCCTGCCAGTGATTCAGAACACTGCCTCTCTATAAAACAAGGATTTATGATCTTTAAGGTGTCTTCCTGATCGAATAGTCTATCATTCTACACATTTAACATAAGAATCTTTATTTGAACAATTATAGTAAGTAGAAAGGAGCCTCTATCTTGTGGGAAAAGAGTATACCTAGGCATCAAGAAAAACATAACTTTATCTACTCCTTATTCTCAGTAACTAAGATTAGCATGCAGAACTCCAAGTTTAGCATAAACTGTATTCTTAGCATTTGAGAGCCTAGTCTTATAAATGTCAGGACCATACATTAGGTTGCGAAGAAAAGGCCATTCAAATCCACTAAGATAACAAAGGAATGTATACAGTAGCTGGAGGTTATTGTGCTTGAAGTTTAATGTCCAGAAATAATCATTTCATATCCAGTTTCTTATATATATATTTATATATATAAAACTCTGTGAAATATAGACATTTCATAGGCAAGCTATAACTAGCACTAGTTTATCTTTATAGCCAGCTAGAAAAAAATAGGCATAAAGTATTATTTTATAAAGTCTACCAAGGAACTGATATCAAAGACATCCATACCATATTTTCTGGATTCTTCTAGCATATGTCAAAACAAAACAGTGGAAAAGCTGAAAGTCTCCTGCTGACATGTCAGAGAAAAGACAGATAAACTATCTCCATTTCATGGTTTATCTTCTGTCACTAATAGTCTTTATCATCTAGGAAAAAATATTAACGAAGCCAAGCACAGTGGTATGCACCTCTAGTCCCAGCTACTTGGGAGACTGAGGCAGAAGGATCACTTGAGCTCAGAAGTTCTAGTCCAGCCTGGGCAACATAATGAGACCTATGTCTTTAAAAAAAAGAAAAGTTAAAGATATCTGCCTAAATTTTTAGCAATTTTCTGCTGTAGCTTGAAATTTAAAACTGTGTTTTTGGACTGTGCATTTCAGTTTTTATTATCATTCCACTTTACAGAAAAATTTTTTTAAAACTGCATTTGCAACTTAACGTGGTATTAAACTGACCCCTGCTGGCCTCATCTTTTCCATTTCTGCCATTATCAGATGTTACAACACCTAACTGCATTCTATAGTTGAAACTACATTTGATCAGACTGCCACATCAAAAACAAGATGTAGAAAAAAGATGGCTAGTTCTACTACATACAAATGGAAGGATGCCTTCCACAGTGCTTTGCCTATTTTATTTGCAAAGTCCTAGCAAATAAAAATCACATGAGCAAAAATCACACAGTACTGTTTCCTAAAGCCTATTTATTATTTATTCTACAAATTCACGCATTCAACAAACATTTACAGATTTCTGAAAGACTATATAGAAGTAAAGATTCTTAAAATTACAGCTCCTGCCATCCAGATAGAGGCACTTATAAGTCATTGAAAAGATATATTTGAGAATTAAATTCTAGCATATGATTGGACACCCCAAAGGTGAGAAAGAAGTGAGGTCACCAGCCAATCAGTAGCAGAGCCTCCCTCCTTGGCTTCAGATCACTTAAGATACGTCACTGAACTAGCCCAGGAAAATTTGTTCTCTTCCTCCTCTGTGAACTCACTGTACTTTATGAATTACAATGGCAATCATTTATTGACAACAAACTATGTGAACGAGACTGTGGTTAGGTGCCTTCCATATACTATCACCTCTTCCCCACTCAGTAACTGTAAGATAGGCATTTTTTGCTTTGCTTATTTTGCAACTGAGAAAAGCTCTGTACTGATCTATTATATTGCAATGTTTTTCTTTTAAACAGATGTTTCTCCTCTATAAGAGTGAACACCTTAAGCATAGGGGATTACGTCACTGTCATCTTTCTATCCCCAGAACCTAGCATATCCCCAGTAAAGGCACATAGTAGGTATTCAAAAAACATAAGCAGAATATGTAAATGTAGATATTATTGAATGAATGTTGCTACTAAATACATACTATATGCATAACCTGTGTGTAAGCATTGAGAAAGTAGTGGAGGAAAAGAAAAGGAAAACAAGCTTTGATTCCTATACACAGGCATCCATACATGGCTATGGCAGAAAAGGAGAAAACCCAAGACATGAGTAAACAGAATGTTATGGAAATATAGCTGATACTACTAGTCAGTTAAAAATCAAACAGAAAAAGGACTCCCAAATCAGAGAATGACACAAATAGGTGCTAGACTATCGAAACCTGAAACCTACCAAGAGGAGGAAAACAAGAGGTAGAATTTAGTTAAATTCTGTTTTGTGTAATATACCCACACAATCAATTGATCTGAAAAATACTTCTGTAAGATATAAACAATGTTAAACCAGTTTTGAGGGTCCAGATATTAATACAGATCATGGCATAATAGGTAAAACAGAAAATAATGAAAACAAACACAATGAGGAGATCCAAAAATTATATGAGTATATTCCCAAAAAAAGCCACATGTATTTTTATTTTCTTTTCCTTACCTATGGTAGTTTTTCAACATCTCTTTTCTTGACACTTCAGATAGATGAAGATAAATGAAGTACAAAAGTTAAATTTCTTTGTTTGGATACAAATGATCTTTTGTATCAACAATATTGTTACATAAGCACTTTAATAATGCTTCTAGCAGATGAAACTTCTGTTTCAATATATGCTATGGAAAAAAATGATAAAAATGTATTCATGTCTAAAATAAATAAGCAGTCAATAAAACTGCCGAAAATATTATAAATCAATCTGGATTGTTGCAGTTGTTAACTACCTAAAGTAAACTGAAGATCTGACCTCTTCCCATCCCCAAACAAGATGGAATAGCTCCATATTCTTAGGATTGCCAATGCTTTCCAAGTCGTCCTACCTTACAACAAATCACTGCTGCAAACTCATTCCTTAAGAATGACTGGAATTTAATCTCCTCTTCCTGCACCTTCCTTGAGAGTAAAAGCTACAAAATAAACAGGCAGCTCTAATGGTTTTGCTCAACAATGGTCACCTGAAAAAAATGTAAAATTTACTGAGAAAGCATGTAACCCCCATAGAAAATAAAGCAGTTTACCTGCATAATGAACATTTGTATACCTAACCCTGAATTGTTCCCACATCTTAAAAAAAAGAAAGAAAGAAAGAAAATAAAGCTGTGGTCAAACTTCTAGGATCCAGTCCCAAGACTGCCTGGGTTCAAAGTGCTGTTCTACAATTGTAACCTGGGGGAAGTTATCTTTCTAAATGAGATATACTAAAATGACCTAGAGTATAAAACCAGACAATCACATGCAAAGAGCTTAACATATTACCTGGAACGTAAGTGTTGGAGAAGCATGAACTATTAGCATTATCACAATCCTTACTACTACTTCCTTCCCAAAGGCTTAACCTCAACTCTCACTCTGAACTGAGATAGGACCTCAGAAGCCTAACTCTAGCAAACCTGGGCTGTAAATGTGTTAAATGTGTCCATCATGCCTTCCTTTCTCACTTATCCCTTCCTGCCAATAATCAGAGCCACAAGAAGGCCTCCCATGCTAGTACATAAATGAAGCTCTCATTCAAATATACTTGCATATGTTTTATGACGGTAACTAAAGGTCTCAAATTAACCAATACAGTTCTAATTTCAAATATTCTGCTCCACTGGTCCCTTAGTGACAGCTGCTTCTGTGAAACAGAAGACAATATAATTATCACACCTATAACATAAAAAGCCCAAGATCATTTCTACTAGAATTTACAGCACTCACAGAAATCTACCAGGACCTGCTTGCCTATAGAATGTAGAATTTATATCTCCCACTCTTCACACTGCCCAGTCATAAACAAAAACTGCAGCACATTCCAGGTTTCAACCTCATGACAACTGTGACTTAGACACAACCTTCAGGTATACCATTCATAACAGTCCAGTTTATAAAAATTGATTTTTTTAATGACAAAAGGAAATGTTTACATAAGATTAATGTCAAGTTTAAATTTAGCACATCAATATTTCACTAAAATAGCAAGTCAACTAGCAGAAAAATTAAACACAGTAAATTATTCATTAAGAAAAAAACTACATGAATTTCTCAGAAGTGACATCTTGCTGGAGGGGTGCATTCCATGTCACCTGCAGCCTTAAGTACTTCCTTGGAACCAATATCAAGAGCACCAGTGAACACACTGCAAACTGGCATACAAGCCTGTCAGATGCTGCATATCAGCTACTTTAGCAGTTAGACTAAGCTGTCCCAACAGGCGAGTGCTGCATCACTTGTGTATCTAGCATCTGGTAATGTGTTGCAAACACAGAACAAAGAAAGCAGCAGGCTCAGAAGTCTTTCTGCTTCCCTAAACCATCTGCAGCCCTTAAACACTCAAGAGTCACCTGGTCATCAAGGTGAATTCTCTCAACATCATGAAACATGAGCAAATTTTCCATCCTCTAAGGTTTCTGGCTCTAAAGCAGCCTCCACCCCACAGAAAGCTTAACAGGCAATAATAAAGTCTTGCTTTCTGGCACTTACCAGTATGTTTTAATGTTTTTTGTTTTTAATAATCTGATGATCACAAATCACCACACAGCTCCCATCAATGCCTCTTAAAAACAAATTTTCCACTGTCTTAGGGAAGACCAAATTTATTTAAAATTTACCAGATAAATTATTTCCACAAGTTTTCACTCAATGCAAACTCCTGAGTATATCACAAGACTGATATAAAATCTGTACTCAAATTCTCAGAAAATTAGTGCTTGTTTTCTATCAACTCTGAGTTTTTTTTTAAATCTCTAATTTAAAACTTATATGTCAGTGATAACTTGCCAATATCAATGTGACTATGCAGACATTGTTTTTGTTCATCTCTGTATATTCACCTTGTACAGGGCCTAGTACCTACCAGATACTCAATATTTGTTAACTAAAGAGTAGGTCTGGGTCTGTTGCCTCTCAAATGTTGGATAATCACTCTTTTTTGTTCCAAATTCAAATGGAGAAATTTTCTCCATTGATCTCTATCATTATGAAAGCATAGTTGTATACCTTTAGAAAATATACAACCCCAAAACTTAATAATATCAGTCATTTTAAAATTTTATAGCATCATTTGATAACAAAATATTAATATAAGTCAAAAGTTATTTTGAACTTAGAGAATATTCACTCATATAAACAATATTGTGAATAATGATTAGGTCAGATGACCTAAACATGTCATTTTATAGTTTCATTACAAGTTTAAAAAGCTTTTATAGTAAAAGCCCTTGAATCTTATAACTATTTAATAGTTTATATTTTCTAAAAATGTGTTTGGCATTCCATCTGTTAAGTTGGAACTCTAGAATAATTTACCTCTATGTCCAAAAAACAATGGAATGGAACTGGCTGAGTTTAAATTCCTGTTCCTTCACTTGCTAGATGACTTCAGGCAAGTCATACTAATCCTCTTTCCCTGTTACCACACCTCTAAGATGGAGATTAAAACACTAAATTTTAGGAATATTAGTCTTGAAGTTTTTATTAGTTTTGGGTTTTTTAGTGTTTCCTTATACCTGATCCTGTCTCTATTTGGTCAGAGGCATCCATTGGCCTATGGGATATTTAGGTTTGCTGAAACCCGAACATAAAGAGAAAGACTCAATCAGTGTTCAATTTTGGCATCCAGAGATCAATATTTTAAGTCAACAAGAAGACAAAATTATTGAAATCCAAGCCTTGTCGGAGAAAATGTGCTTTCTAAATTTCTAAAACACCAGTTTTTAAAATTAAGGCTGAGCCAGGCGCGGTAGCTCAAGCCTGTAATCCCAGCACTTTGGGAGGTCAAAGCAAAAAGACTGCCTGAGCCCAAGGGCTCAAGACCAGCCTGGGCAATTTGTCGAGACCTCATCTCTACAATAAAAAAAAAATTTAGCTGCGCGTGGTAGTGTGCCTGTAGTTCCAGCTACTTGTAAGACTAAGACGGAAGGATCACCAGAGCCCAGTAAGTCGAGGCTGCGGTGGCCATGAGCATGCCACTGCACTCCAGCCTGGACGACAGAGTGAGGCTCCAACTCAAAAAAAAAAAAAAAAATTAGGGCTGAGAAAGGCACAAGAAGTTTACCACTGGTTGCCTGCTTGCATGAGCACAGCTCAGGGCAGAACCACCTAAGACACCTTTGGAACATTTATAACATCTGGCCCCCACCCCAGACATTTTGATTGGTCTCAGGTGAGGTACTCAGGCACTGGTAATTTTGTTGAAGTGCCACCAGGTGACTCAAGTGTGCAGCCTGGATTTAGAACTGCTGCTCTATAGAGAGCCTCTCATTTGGTACAAAACTATGACCCACACACAAGGAAAATCCAGCGGTGGTCTCCTGGTTCTCTATAGCCTCATGTGTACATATAGTATGCAGGAGATCTTGAGCATCCCTTTGACTCAGTGGGGTAATGGAGACACTGAGACTCCCCAGCATGGAGAGATGGCAAGGCAGAGGTCAAAGCTAGTCCAGGGAAAAGACTAAATAAACCACTAGGGGCAGAAATGAATCAGGACCAGTTAACAGTCTTGCTCTCATTGTCATGGAGAGGATATGAAGCAGAAAATGCAGAGTTGAGCATTTACTTAAAAGAAGACAATCTACCAAGATAAACTTTAAGCTGGAAGAAACAGAAACAATGTTAAATTAAGTGGCAAGTTTGTCCTCCATGCACATTCCTTACCTTACCCTTTCCCAACTGGGTTAAAGTGGAGACTTTTAAGGAAAATTAGCTCAGTTATAGAATATAACAAAGCCACTGTTAATTAAAACTATCCAAAACATGAAAAGAGGAAAAGGTGAAGAAGCTACATGACCTTTCCATGTTATACTTGGGTATCATTTAACAGGTCTGCCCAAGGATTATTTAATTCTCTAGAAGAAAGTCCCCATGTTTGATTTTGTTATTTCCTGTCTTATTAGAGCACAGGCACTGTGAAACTACATGTTAACTTGTAGATTTCTGTCCGATTGAAAGCTTAACACTAAAAGATATGATTTTATTGCCTATAGAGCATTACCAGTTTGTCTCCAACCTAGCAATCTTACTCTAATATATTTTTTAATGACTATAAATGTTCAGTCCTTTCAACACTCTTGAAACCAGTATTAATTCTTCCTGGTTCCCTTATTAATAACTTAATAAATCTCTGACACATTATATTTTGTATTTCTGTGAGAGTCAGGTTTTAACTTTTTGAAAAATTTTCTTTGAAACTTATATTTTCTCTGCAGATATAATAATCTATGAAAATCCACTATCCATCCACTGACACTGATCTCAAGTGGATATTTTACCAGAACAATCAGGTAAAGTGTTTAGCACAGTGCATAGCACATAGTAAATGCGCAGTAAATGTGTCACTATTCAGATTGCTAGTGGCTGGAAGTGATTTTACGTGGATTCTAACTGTAACCATAAACTCACCAACAGAGGTCCGCAGCTATCATCTAGGGCAGGTCAATAGTTACGTGAAAGGTTTTTTTTAATAGGGAACATTTGCATATATTATAAATATAAGGAGCCAGTCTGCTCATAATAATTCCCAAACTATCAATGCAAATAGTGAGACTCACTTATACATTTATCACAAGTGTGTACAACTATGGGGGAAAACTATAATAAATTAGCAAAATCAAGGGAACAAATCTAAAAGAAGTCATCTCCTCAGTGACTAAAATAGTGTTCCTTCATACTTTAAAGAAATGTTCAGATGATATTTTAAAATATGGCTTTAGGAGAAAAAGCAAGACAGCAAAATAACTGTATTAGCATGTGAACAGAGAGGAAACTAGCCAAGGGAGGACCTGAAAATTCTCCAGCAGAAGCTGGAAAAATGGGAGCTAAATCATCTACACTCCACAAGTTCATCTTCTGTCAGTAAAAGTCTTTATAATCCATTAAAAATTATTAAACATATCTATGCAAATTTCTGGCAATTTTCTGCTGCAGCTTAAAATTTAAAAGCTTATATTTGGACTATAGATTTCAGTTTATCTTCTCATCCCACTAGGCAAGCGAGAACCTGAAAATTCTCTAGCAATAGCTATCAAGAATGAGATATGTAGTTAATTTCTTAAATTATAAACTCTTTAGATATGATTTCTCTACAAAAAGTGTCTTCATAAATGAAGCACACTTATAAAACAATAACTTGTTCAACCTTAAAACTGGGCCTATAGAAACTTAAAGGCTTGAATTTAGAGTATGAGAGTTTCAACACACAGTCAAGGCCATAGCCATCTGACAACCCTCCATGCTTTTCTTACAAGTTTCTGGAGTTTAGTTTTCCTAATGTCAATAAGCAATATTACAACTAGCAAGACAGAATGAATAAAAGCACCTAAGCCTCACTCAATGAAGTGAAAAACCACATAGTCTTCCCCCTGCCACCCCCTCCATCTCTTTTCCCTTGCCCAGCTGAGGGGAAAAAAATCTAGCTTTATTTTGAAATAAACACATAATTAGACACACACAATCTTCATAATATACCACACTGACAACATTAGCATCAACTGTCCTATCACTAGTTACAAAGCAGTTAAAAGAAAAGTAATAATCAATAAGCAAGCTAATGAGGTTATATATTTCTTTTAAAACAGGCCATTTCCCACAATATAAAATAATGTATACTTTCCCCTGTTTAAAAAAACAAGACTTTTTTTGTTATCTTGTGATAGTCCAATTAAACGAGGTTTTAAGTGCAACAGAAAATACGTAGGTTGGCCGGGCTCAGTGGTTCAGCCTGTAATCCCAGCACTTTGGGAAGCCGAGGCAAGTGGATTGCCTGAGCCCGCGGGGCAACTTGGCAAGACCTCATTGCTACAATAAATAAAAAATTAGCCGGGTGTGGTAGGGCACGCCAGTAGTTCTGGCTACTTGGAAGGCTGAGGCGGAAGGAGCACTGGAGCCCAAGAGGGCGAGGCTGCAGTGGTCAGGAACATGCCACTGCACTCCAGTCTGGGCAACAGAGACTCCAACTAAAAAAATAAAATAAAATAAAAATAAAGTAATTTTAATAAAAAGAAAGATTTTAGAATATTGGCATTTCCATATCCAACAGAATACTGAAGACTAGACGGTCAAGATGAGCATCAGTTACAAATTATGTATACAGCTTGCTAACAAATTAGGAAAATGTTTCCCCTTTGGTTTCTTTCCTGGCTACTTGTAAAATAATATTCACACACAAATTTGCAATTCAGATTTGATGTCTTATGAGTACATTTTTCAGACCATGCTCTGAGAAGGAAGAGAGTGAGCTAAGAATTTCATGGAAAGTATAATTTGCTACTGGCTTTTAGCCAGAAACACCAGACCAAATGTTTAGAGACCATGGGACATCTAAGCAGGCCCAGTGCATCTGGACTTTCCAAAACTAGTTGCTGTTTATTCACATGTAAACCTCCCAAAAAAGGATTAAATAGAGTAATTTCTTAAATTAGAAATTCATGTATTTAAAAAATTTTTTTCTTTTTATTTACAGAGGACAGAAAAGAAAATGATTTGAGGGCCCTTTGAGAACATTTTCAACAGTAATGACAAGAAGTCCCAGTGATTTAAGCAATACTATAACCATATGTCTGGACCTAGGTACAGCTGTAATTTACACATTAAGTATAAGCTTTATTTTCATACTTGAGAATACATGCCACGTATTCAGTATTTATAATCATAGTTAACTTGCAGAATGAGGAAACTAACTGCAATAGAAAGAAGAAAATATTAGTCTTGGAGAAATAATGATTTTGATGATCACACAGGTAGGTAGTAAAGGAGTTGTTTCCACCTCCCACAACAAATCCAATATGTCTGTATCCTAAACTTACTATAACTGTCACTTATTAAAGTAGATATGATCACTATATGGGCAAATATATTGCTAATAAAAATCCACTCCAACATACCAGTCACTCCAGCACAGCACAATATAAATTTTGTAGGAGTATGCTGTAGTAAACCATGTGACACACGAAAAGGCATGACATATTAAAAGCTTCCCTTACACAAAATACCATGAGCAGGTTTTGTCAACTTATTACTCCAGGGCATTCAGGAGCAAAAGAATGCTGAAACAGGAGTCTTTAACAACAAAAAACAACACAAACAGCTCAGCAAATGACAGACGGAGATTAGGCAGGGAGTACAAAGGATATTGAAAAAAGCATAAGGAAAGAAGTCAATAAATAACTATTTTCAATAAAATATTTTAGTTGGTGTTAAGTGCTAAGACTGGAAACTGAAGCATGAGTCACAAAAATCTCCAGTTGAAATCAAGGAGGATCACAGAGAATTTCAAACCACCACACGCATTGGGTAAAACAACTGTCTCTTACTGCATCTATACTATAGAAAACAAAACAACTCAATCATGTATAATACTATTCCATACATGGTGGTAATTATGAGGTCTATTTGCAACTCTCCTCTAAGAAGACATTGTGAATTCCTAAACTGTATCATATCACCCCCCAAAAAACTTGGGGGTCCTCAACCTAGCAGACGAACTCATCACAGCACCCCAGCAGTGGCAGGTATCTCCTGACCTATGTTTGGTTGTGCAGTTTGTCTAACAAATTATTCACTTCCTCTACCTCATTTACATGTATTATGTACTTTAACAGTTCACTGGCACCCTAGAGCACAGGGAGTTTTAGAAGGCCACTTTAACACAAATATAGTCATTATACACTTTTTATTAAATGGTGCTTTATTTTAAGCCCTTATCAGAAGGTGAGTTAAAGAATTAGAGGACTGTAATGTCTGAGTAGCACAATACACATATTAGCATATGCATATGAGCTTCCACTCTTGAGGACATGGAGCAAAAGTAGGGCTCTCACTAGTGAGACTACTCCAGGAAATTGTATAGCCTACATGGTGGCATAACCTATAACGGGCTCAGAAAAAGAATGTCTATTCCAAGATTCTAAGTTAATTCCTTTGCTCTCACCTTCTCAGAAATCTCATTTCACCACTGATAACCCTCTTACCCACTTATCTTTAAATATTCATCTTTACTGACTTGCACTCAAATACCTTTAAAACAAACAAACAGAACCAAAAAAACTGCTACAATTCTCTTCTAATTAGTTCCTCATTCTTTTCTTCTATTCATAGTCAAGTGTCTTAAAAAGATCAAACACTCATTTCTTTAACTAAGGTGCTCCAGCAAAGCTCACAGAAGGATTCCCTATTATAGAATTCAATTAATACTTTTTGGTCCTCACCCTAATTGACCTCTGCAGCACTTGAAACTGTTGACCTCCATGAAGTGTATTTTCCTCCCTTGGTTTCTATGATATCTTTCTCTCCAACTTTTCCCCTTACTTCACTCTTTCTCAATCACCTTTGCTGGCTTATCTTTTTCAGCTTGCCTCTTAAATATTCCTGTTCCAAAGAATCCCATCCATGTTCCTACTGTCTTCTTTTCTACTCTTTCCCGATATTGCTTGTACCTTTGGAGTATCAGCTATCATCAATATATTTTGAATTTTCAATTCTCCATTTCCTGCCCAAATCTCTCACGAGATTCAGTCCCACATATCCAGTCCCTTTCTGAATATATCCACTTGGATGCCCCACAGGTATCTCATACTCAACACGTCCAAAGCAGAATGCATGGTCTATACATGCACCTCCCTCTCCGTTTCTCTTCCTCCCACTGTCAACTCCTCTTGTTGTATTTGTTCTCTCTGAAAGGCATTACCAATCACTCTCCAAGCTGACCAAGTGAGAAAAACAGGCACCCTTTGTGACTCTTTTCTCTCCACCGCTCCACAGTAGGCAGTCTCCAACCGCTAGCAGTTCCACTTTTTGAAAATTTCCTCATTCCCTCTTTCTTCCCTTCTCACTACCCAATGCTACCACTGCAGTAGCACAGGCCAGTATCACTTATTGACATGATGACTTCAATAGTCTCCTCACCTCTGTGTCACTCTTCTCAAAACCATTTTCCAAAGTGAGGACAGAAAGAACTTTCTAAAGTACAAATCTCATTTGCCAAATCTCATGTCTTTTATCAAACTACAAATCCTTAAATGGTTGTCCCTCAAGATAAGGCCCAATTCCTCCTTGCTCCTATCTATCTTTAACCTCATCAATTTCCTGCCTCCTGGCTGTGCTCTGGCTTGGCCGAATTGCTTAACAGTTCCCCAAAGCAGTATCTTTTATATCTGTACCTTAGCATACGCTGCCTTCTTTGTCTATCTGACAACCCTTATCCCAAATCTGCCTTGCTGCTTCTCTGAGACCTAGATGAAAAGGTCCTGTGCTTTCCACAGTCTTCTCAGACATCCACAGCCTGAGATAATACTATGTATTATTCCAGGCCCAGCAGCCCCCTGTGAATACAAGGCAGTACTGTGATTGTATATATTTTAGGAAATGGACCAATTGCTATCCATTTTATACTAAGATTGTAAGCAAATACAAGTGGCTTATATAATGGGCACTCAACTGGCATTCAAAGATGAACAAATAACAATTTGTCTTGAAGTTTGCATCTGATATAATTCCTATAGCACCTAACATGTCTATTTCAAATTGTACTTATCCAGAACCTCAAAGTAAAATTTTCTTGCTATTTATAGGTACTCATAAAGGGTCCGAGAATGGAATAGTCTCTAGGTCTTAATAGCAAAGTTATCTTGATGACAAAATAAATGTTAATAAAATATTATACATACTTTAAGGAGTTCATGTACCCTCCAAAGGGCCTGACTACACAAATTGACAACCAGGTCCTTGGCTGCAGAGACTGTCTTCTTCATCTCTGTATACCAGAGTCCCTGGCATGTAGTACTCACTCAGTAGGATCTGATAAATGAGTGATATAAAAAAATCATAGAAAAAACTAGTCTACCCTGTTGCAGAATTAACCTTAGCAATTTTTAATTTCTCAACTAGACCAGATTAAACTTACCTACAAATAGTCGACCTTAAAGAAGGCATACTATCATTTCCTGTAAGTATTCCACTCAGTATTCATTTATACAATAAATATACAGTGCCTACTATGCACCAGCTACATGGTAGGCAAAAGAATTAGTGGGGAAAGTACCGAAAATAAAAACAGAAAACTCTTGTTTCAAGTCCATCTAGAGATTTAATAGTTGTATAGTCTGGGCAAACCAATTAACCTCTCTGCCTATAAATGTCTTCATATATAAATTGAAAATAATATATCCATTTCACAGGGTTACTATGGAGGTTAAATGAGATAATACATAAATCCAGTAAGTTGCATATTAGTTATTCCTGTTTTCTACCATGAATAACATGCAGTATCAAATATTATTTGTATTGTTTTATTTTAAAAAGTCCGTGAGACAAATAAGACAGGTTTAATATTCCCACTTATAATTTTTAAAACTAGTCTCATAACCTAAGCAATTTCCCCAAGACTATTCATGTAGTTAGTAGGTTACAAAGTCCTTTAGTGTCAAAAACAACACTGATTTTCTTTACTTAGTGCCTCCTACAGATCTCACTGGTGCCTAACAGTGTAAAAGACTGTAACCAAAGAGAGGGTATACAGTTGAGAAAGCAAAGATCTTAACATAGTAGCTGAGGGGTTAATGAGCAAACAAAGTGTTTAATTGTCTTTTTAGTAAAGAATCATAGTTTTCTGACTGGATACAGTGTAATTCCAACTATAAGAGACAGCATAAAGTTTCTACAGCCAAGGAAAGGTCTCCAGTGTCATAAGTTTTGCTTTAACAAGAAAATTCTAATATTAAAAACTGTCAGGTTGCCATGGTAACAATCTATTTGTGATCATGATGCTGGTGGTATTCTGTTATATTTCTCTCAAGGAAAAGTAAACTAGATGTAACCAAGGAATTTAATAAAAGTATCTGCTGAATCAAAAGCCAAGATATAACTGTTTTTAGGCAATATGACAGGATTTAAATGTACAGCAGGAGACCCTCAGGTTACAATTCCAGTTCTATCAATAAAATTAAAAGATTTTGACCTTGACACCAATACAAGCTATAGCCATATGATCTGGAAAACTCAATTCTCTGAGCAAGAAAAATAAATCATTAAACAACTGAGATGACAGCCATGGAACAAGAAAGTCAGAATTCATCAAAAGGAGAAGAAAATCAATCTTCAAAGGAAGTATGAATTATAAAGACTAAATTTCTCACAGCAAACTCAAGGGTTTGATTTGGTTGTTTTGTTTTGCTGTGTATGTGTGCATGTATATTTGAGGGAGGTAGATTTTACACTCCAGAACATCCTTGAGCGTTTTTTAAAATGTCAGAAGGGCATACTCAAAATAAATTGATTCTAAACAAAAAAGAAAGTTATGGTTATTAATTAGGTCATTTGCAGTCTGGACACACAGACTGCTATGCTGACAGTGACAATTTCTACACAACCACAAAAGCCTCAGTCATGCCTATGAAAATCACGTGGATTTTCTCCCAAGTTGGGCTTTTCAAGTATTATTTCTACAACTATCCAAGAAATGATAACATTTCCCCCCACAACTTTAGGTATGAACAAATTATTTATTTTCAATTTGTTAATGATTTTACAGAATAGCATATGCATGCCGAATGTCCTGAAAGACAACCAGAATAAAAAATATAATTCCCCTGGCTTCAACAATAAATTGGCTTCACAAGAAAATATCAACATTCATGACATAAGAAACTGGCTGGCACTTCCTCTATCCTATACAGTCAATGCAAACTTATGGATGAATAACATTATTTAATTTATAACATATATTTTTACAAACATATATAAATAACTAATTTATTTTCTAAAATATAGACCTGAACACAGTGTGTAATCTAATTTTCTAGAGGTGTCAAGTTTTCCTTCTATCTTCAATATAAAATTAGAGAATTTCTTCCCAGCCCCTCTGAAAATTATTACTTTTTTTTTTTTTTTTTTTTTTTGGAGTCAGAGACTCACTCTGTCACCTAGGCTAGAGTGCAGTGGTACCATCACCACTCATAGCAGCCTCAACCTTCTGGGCTTGGGTGATCCTTCTGCCTTAGCCTCCCAATTAGCTGGGACTATAGGCACACACCACCATGCCTGGCTAATTTCTTTATTTTTTGTTAAGATTAGGTCTTGCAATATTGCCTAGGCCGGTCTCGAACTCCTGGGCTCAAGCAATCCTCTTGCTTCTATCTCCCAAAGCACTAAGATTACAGGCGTGAACCACTGTGCCTAAAGACTTTTTTTTTAAATCACAGAAATAAGATTTCAGATATTTTATATTTTACTTTAAATTTTATTAAATTCATAGAAAATATTAATCATTTATATAAAAAGCAATGTCTATACCTAGTATAGACAACATATTTTGTTGAGATATTAATCTTAAAATTCACAGAGATATTGGAAACACTGAAACAGATTCAAACAGATTATGTTGAGGCCAGACACGGCAGCTCACTCCTGTCATCCCAGCACTTTGGGAGGCCAAAGCAGGAGGACCATTTGAGCCCAGGAGTTCAAGAGCAGCCTAGAAAGACCTCATCTCCACACACACACAAAAATTAGCCATGTGTGCCGCACATGCCTGTAGTCCTACCTACTTGGGAGTCTGAAGTAGAATAATCACCTGAGACCAAGAGGTTGAGGTTACAGTTAGTCATGATTGTGCCACTGTACTCCAGCCTGGGCTACAGAGTAAGACCCTGACTCAAAAAAATAAATAAATAAAGTAAAAAAAAGTTTCTAAGTTGAACAACATAGGTGGAGGATGATAATACTAAATAAATACAATAAAGAAAATATACAGACAGGCTTGGTGGCTCAGCCTGTAATCCCACGCTTTGGGAGGCTGAGGTGAGTGGATTGCCTGAGCCCACGGGTTCAAGACCCTCCTGGGCAACTTGGCGAGACCTCATCTCTATAATAAATCAAAAATTAGCCAGGCATGGTGGCGCGCGCCTGTAGTTCCAGCTACTTGGAAGGCTGAGGCAGAAGGATCGCTGGAGCCCAGCAGGTTGAGGCTGCGGTGGCCGGGAGCAGCCACTCCAGTTTAGGTGACAGAGTGAGACTCCAACTCAAAAAAAGAAAAAGAATATTGTATTTCAGCATTTAAGAAGCTATAGTTATATTAGTGAACTCACTTTAATGCAGTAGTAGGGGCAGATACTAGCATACAAAGGGTTAATGAGCCAGCACAGAAAGAAGCATCACTTTCCTATGCTCTACTATCAAGAATGCTCAAGAAACAAAGGTAAGTGACTTGGCTTACATAGTAGCCCCTTCCCATATGAAAACGAAAACAACAGTATTTGTTCTTTAAGGCAAGAACTTGAAATTAATGGCTTGTGCCGGGAAGCAGCAACCTACCTCTTCTTTCTTTCCTTCTTCCCTCCCTTCCTTTCCTAACCCTAGCAGTATAAATAAATTTCTTGACAAAAATAAGAATATTTCCTGATGCATTAAATGTCAAAAATTCTTTTTTTCCTGATGCTTAAATATCATAGATTCACTGCACCAATCAGAAGATGCTATGAATGTACCTAAGATTAGTAATACTTTGTAACTAAAAGATTTTCCTTCCAAGACTTCCATTTCAGTCTAAATATGTATTATCTCAATTCATCCTTGTCTCATGGAACAGTGAGCTCCATATTTTAGATGTAGGCAGCTTTACTTTTTGGTTTCTGTTACCAGGACATCTTGGATTTAATTGCCAATATTATTTATGAATCATAACTGTTGAGTACTTTTTAGTATGATGAATCTTTAAATTTTATGAGATGCTTAAAATGAAGGGGGATGGAACAGTATAGCTGCGCTCTCTCTCTCTCTCTCTCTCTCTCTCCACCCTCTTCTGGAAAGACAATAAACAACAAAAGCTTTTTCCTTTGTCTATTTAAAACTGCAGGCCCAGAGACAGTTCTGTCAATGGATAAAGAAAAATAAGAAAGAACTTCTGAGGGGAGAAGCACTCATAAAAGGCAAGAACATATATACTGAGGTAAAAAAATAATAATTAGCAGCTATTAAAACAGGCGAAAAGAGAGGAATAATGTAAACATAACTACATACTAAAATCAAGACCTATAACAGTGGTAAATGAAAAAAATCTAAATACTGAATATTAATTTTTTTCAATGACCAAAATCATAGTAAAGCTTACACACCCAACCTAATGCCTCATAAGTTGACTTAACTGAGTATAAAAGAAAGCTATGTATAAGTTATATATGTCCTGTGCTGTGTTTTCAATAAAATTCAGATGTCATTATAGGAGCTGCCATATTTGGTTCCAAATATTATTTCATAAGACATCAGAGACAAGATGGAAGTTTTTCTCTAATGAAGTAAAAGATATATCTCCACCACAAAAACTTTCTAGACTTAGTGTCTTTAAAAATAAGGTTGAGCCAGGCTCGGTGGCTCAGCCTGTAATCCCGCGCCTTGGGAGGCTGAGGTGAGTGGATTGCCTGAGCCCGCGGGTTCGAGACTCGCCTGGGCAACTTGGCGAGACCTCATCTCTACAATAAATCAAAAAAACTAGCCGGGTGTGGTAGCGTGTGCCTGTAGTTCCAGCTACTTGGAAGGCTGAAGCGGAAGGATCGCTGGAGCCCAGCAAGTAGAGGCTGCGGTGGCCAGAAGCGGCCATTGCACTCCAGTCTGGGCGACAGAGTGACACACCAACTCAAAAAAAAAAAAAAAAAATAAGGTTGTACAGAAAGCTATCATTATGTAATAATGATATAATGATATTTAAGCATAAGGAAAAAAAGAATTTTTGACATGTGATGCATCAGAAAATATTTGTATTTTTGTCAAGAAATTTATTTATACTGCTAGGGTTAAGGAAGGGAGAGAGGAAGAAAGGAAAGAAAGAAGAGGTGGGTTGCTGCTTCCCAGTACAAGTCATTAATTTCAAGTTCTTGCCTTAAAGAACAAATACTGTTGTTTTTGTTTTCACTTGGGAAGGGTTACTATGCAAGCCAAGTCACTTACCTTTGTTTCTTGAGGATTCTTGATAGTAGAGCACAGGAAAGTGATGCTTCTTTCTGTGCATCACTTTGATGACTGGACCATCAAAAAAAATGTAATATTCCCTACATACTATACTCCATCACCTATAGAAGAAATACCTCTACTTTTAAAACACAGAGAAAATGTCTGGGTCTGCTTAGAATTGTTATAGCCTCAAAAATTTCATGGGAAGCCGGGCTCGGTGGCTCAGCCTGTAATCCTGCGCCTTGGGAGGCTGAGGTGAGTGGATTGCCTGAGCCCGTGGGTTCGAGACCCGCCTGGGCAGGCGAAACCTCATCTCTACAATAAATCAAAAAATGAGCCGGGCGTGGTAGCG
>CAUYQG010094836.1:0-18355 GCA_963574415.1 Tarsius wallacei
ATGCGAACAACTTCTGCCCAGTAAAGGAAACAAATAACTGAGGAAAAGACAACCTAAGAACGGGATAAAATACTTACCAGCCTTCTATCTCACAAGGGGTTAGCATCCAAAATATATAAATGACTTTTACAGCAACAGTCCAATTAAAAAAAATGGTAAAAGGAATTGAGCAAACACTTTTCCAAAGAAGATATACAATGGTCAATAGCATATTGAAAGATGCTCACCATCAATGATAATTAGAAAAATGCAAATAAAAACCCCTATAAAATATCAACTCACATCTGTTAGAATGATTGCCATTATGAAAACAGAGAATAACAAGTGTTAGTGAGGATGTGATGAAATTAGGACACTTACGCATGGTTGGTGGGAATATAAAATGGTGCAGCCACTATGGAAAATGGTATGGAGTTTCCTTAAAAAATTAAAAATAGAATTACTAAATGGTCCAGCAATACTTTAGAAGTACTTCTGGGTACTTCAAAATATCTGAAAGAAATAGTTGCACACTTGTGTTTATTGCAGCACTATTTGCAATAGCCAAGAGATGAAAACAACCTAAATATTCATCCATAAATGAATAAATAAGAAAATGTGGTATATGCACACAGTAGACTATTTTCAGCCTTCGAAAAAGGGAAATACTGTCATATGCATCAACATAGATGCTCCTTGAGGAAATTATGCTACGTGAAACAAGCCAGTCACAAAAGGGCAATTCCGCTTACATGCCGTGTCTAAAATAGACATACTCGTAGAAACAAAGTAAAGTGGAGGTTTTCAGGGGCTTGGAGCAGGAAGGAAATGGGAATTGTACAATGGCTTTGCAGTCTCAGTTTTGCAGAACGAAAAAGTTCTAGAGGTCCGTGATACAACAATGTACTTATATTAATATGACTGTATTGTACACTTAAAATGGTTAAGATGGTGAATGTTATGTGGTGTGTTTTTGACCACAATAACAAAAAGGTGACGCATATAAGATGGTTAGTACAATGCCTGTATAGTGTAATACAAATATTAGTACAATTAAACTGATGATGATGATGATGGCTTACCAATAAGAGTGAAAGTCATCAACTTGGCCTTTCAGAAGAGGAAAGAGAGTCCAAGAACATGTTCGGAGCTCCGATAATGAGAGCTCAGGCAGAAACTGAGCCACCTGCCCCCTCACGGTGAAGAAGATTTAAGCGGCGTCTATGTTAATTAAAAGGACTGGGAGTCTTGAAGATCCATCCTTTAAATGAAAAATCTGTAGTTACTAGGAGCGTCACGAAGACTACCTGTGTGCCATAGATAGTTGAATTTACAAAAGGTACATATCGATGTGGCATTCATAAGCATCAGAGTCCATATGATTATCGGGGTGGGGTAAGGAGTTTCAAAGCATGAAAGAAAAATGAAAGGAACTCAGCGCAGTGCGAGCATTCTTCAAAGGGGCCTTTAATTCCTGGGTTTTTAAAAGTCTTTTCTCCAACAATTCACAAGACAGAAATTTCACACTGGGGTGAAGCCAGTGCATGAAGAAGCAGCTAATAGCCTTAAGAAAGGACATTCTAATGAACTCTACGGGGCTATTAGGATGTTCATTTGAATAAAAAAGGAAAAGAAAATGTAAAAAGTGCCCCAAAAGTATGACAGAGACAACGAATTAAATTTACTCCTGGACTCCAGTTAAAATGCTCTCTCAGTCTCCATGCCTCTGTTGGCGAGTCAAGAGAACAGTCATAAACTTCAACCATTTCCCGGCCTCCACAGCAGCGTTTTCAGGGGCAGAAAGGGCGCCCCCAGACTCTTCATGATCTGGCAGAACTCCCACCTCTTTCTCCTCTCACTTGCAACACTCACAGCCTTTCCACTGCCATCTTTCTTGAGACCATCAAGACTTTATTTTACTGGCTGGGTGCGGTGGCTCACGCCTGTAATCCCAGTACTTCGGGAGGCAGAGGTGAGAGGATTGTCTGCTCCGGGGGTTTGAGACTAGCCTGGGCAACTTGGCGAGACTTTGTCTCTACAAAAAGCAAAAAAACAAAGACTAAAAGGTTAGCCAGGCATGGTAGCACAACTGTAGTTCCAGCTAATTGGAAGGCTGAGGCAGAAGCATCACCTGAGCCCAGAAGGTCAAGGCCGTAGTGGCCGAGATCACGCGACTGCACTATAGCCTGGACCACAAAGTGAGCCTCTGACTCAAGACAAACAAAAAATATATACGTAGTCAATAACCCCTTTCTTTGCTTAATTTTTCTCTGTGATACCCACAACAGCCACCTTATCATCCATTTTGTCTACTTTTTGTTGTTGTTTTTTCACATGAAGATCTACGTTTCATGAGGTTAGAAGTAAGTGTGTGTTTTGTTCATGACCCTATCTACATCACCTAGAACAGTGCTGGGCACATGGAAAGCATTCATTAGCTATTTGGTAAATGAAAATAATGAACTTGATACATACACTTGGATAGTGTGCCAGGGATTATGCTGGAGAATCACTGAGGGAGAGGGGTGTGAAATTAGAGATGGATCGGCTAGTGTCTCTGCCCTCAATGGGTGTGCGGTCAATCTAGGTGGGGAGATTTTCATATAAGGCAGAGTTGGACATGCGTCTTAAGGAGTATGGTAAAGACTTCCAATGCTCACTTGGATTTGGTTTTTCTCTCTTTCTAGACCAGTGGGAGGATTACAATTTTCCATGCCCTCTGCCATTAAACAGCGCCATCTGACTCTTGTTCTGACCTCCAGGTTGTAAGTGGAAGTGATATGTGTCCTCTTTGGACCTAAGGATTGAGTTGTCTGGGCAAGACTCGCCAGAATTCTCTTTTTGTACTACAGCAATCGAGGAGACCGCATATTCCAGACAGCGCAGCTTAGGGATGGAGAAATGGGCATCAGCCTGGATCCATAAGGGGGTGTGTGGAAGACAGTTGTCCCAGAGAGTCGCCTGAAGCTGCCGCAGATGTTGCATTAAAGAAATGCACTTTTGTTGTGTTATCTCAGCTTTTAAGCAACGGAGATTTGGGTTAATTTGTTCCTTTAGCATCATCGGGACTGTACTGATTAATATAAGGAGTATAGAAGATGCCATTTTTTCCCGAAGTCAAAATTGCAGCACATATGTTGACAAATGGTTTGATGTCAAGGCGAAGCATTTGAAATTAGGAACGCCCTCCATGGTCTGAAAAACTGCCAGACTTTAAAAGGGAAAGTGGGGACTATGGTTTCTTGTACAGGTGGACATCACAGAACCTTCTTCTTTGATTTCAGAATGACAAGTGGAACAGGAGAAACTGGAAGAAAGATTGAGGAAATATTCCTCTTATAATAGCAATCCATGTGGAAGATTACAAGTTGACAGATAATTCTTAAGTGTCAATTCTATGCCCACCACTAGGTTGGACACAAAGGGAGACAGAAAGCAGACATAGCTCTCACTCGGAAGGTGGCTGTGGTCATGACCGAAAGGAGCTGCTAAACGTGTGGCAAAGATGACAAGAATTTGAAGGAAAGAAAGATCTTTGAGGTCTGGGGGAATCCAGGAAGAGTTCTTGGAGGTGAGGATTTGATCTTGGACTTAAAGAACTGGCAGAAATTAACACTGTGCTTTAGGCACAATGTGAAGACCTATAGAGCCCATCCAATATTTCATCAACCCGTTGACACCCTCTTGTCTATAGATAAGAAAACCGAGGCTTGGAGATGTTAAATAATGTATTCAAGTCACAGAGCTGGGATTCAAACCCAGGTTTATTTCTGGACAAAGCAGATGCTCTGAATGACAAGGCTACTGCGTTGGGGTGGGAGGCTGCAGGGCCAGTCTTTTGGGAGGAAGAACGTATCGGTGAACCTCGCTTGCCTTCCCCTCGGACACAGCAGAGCCCTAACGCTATTGGTTTTTTAAGCAGCAGTTTGAGTCCTACTTTCCTCTGGTTGTGGAGGAGGAGCTAGGTGATCTGTCAGTGGCGCCCCAAGTAATGGAGCTGTCCAGCGATTAGCTTCGCTGAGTGAGCCATCTCGTCATATTACCCAGGTAGGTGACCTCATTTCAACTCTTCGCCTACACAGACAAAATAAAATAAGGAAAGTAAGTGGTGGGCGGAGCTGGTCCTCATTCATCCAGACAGCTGGTTACTCTGACTCTGCTGAGGATTATCATAGGTTAATGTGATCATCAGTGACCTTTTAACAGAAAACCCAACACTGTCTGCTAGGATCCCAGCAGGACTCCAGTCACATAGTTTTATCTGTGATGGGTGATTGAGCATTGTGGTGTCCGTCAGGGTCCTGGCAAGAATCATATGGCATGCTCAAGGGGTCGACTAAATAGAATTGAATGAAGAAACTGTGTGTTCAGCTGAGACTACAGTAAGAGAACCAACACAGAAGGTGAAGTCCCAGGAATTAACAACATCAAGAAGGCATTGCTACATCAAGTCCTGCAGGGAATGATGAGCTACATCCATGCATATTAAAAATAATAATCTCCTCAAAAATGCCTTTGCTCCACTCCCCAGAACCTGTGAGTGTGTTTTTACCTTACAAGGCCGAAGGGACTCTGCATGTGTAATTAGGGTTGAGGACTTTGAGATGGGGACCTTGTCCTTAATTATCTAGATGGGCTTCACCTGATTGTTTAAGTCCTAAGGGTTGGGATCCCTTCTCTTATGGACAGAAAGAGATAAGATGAAGGAAGAAGGGTCAGAAGGATGTGATGCTGCTGGCTTTGAAGGGGAGGAAAGGGGCCATGAACCGAAGAATGTGGGCAGATCCCACAAGCTGGGAATGGTTAGTCAACGGATTCTTCACTCAAGCCTCCTGTTCAGAGCGCAGCCTTGCCAACATTTTGATTCCAGTCCATTAAGAGCTGTGTCAGACTTCTGACCTACAGAACTGTAAGATGACACATTTGTATTGTTTTAAGCTGCCAGGTTCATGGTAATTGGCTACAGCAGCAATAGAAAACTAATACACCACGCAAGAGGAGCTGCCTGCTAGGAGCTGTGGTCCTTGATAAAGGATTACAGCCACTGCCCCACTGTATTCCCGCAAAGTTAGGAAGGGAGATCCATTCTCTGACCTCTCTCTCTCCCTGCCTTCTGCGGTCCTGCCAGTGTCTCCCATTAGCTGAACCCATTAGTTGAAAGCTAGAAGACAAAACAGGCTGGGCGATGCAATTCCTGTCTTCTAGAGCACAGAGCAGGGCTGAAAAGGGCAGAAGATGGATCTGTAGGGGCAAATAGAAAATAACCAGCATAGAGGTTGAACTTGAGGTTGAAGGCTTCAAAAGGTTGAGGTTTCACCTGATTTCACTATATCACAGAAGGAGGGATCTGGCAGGGAGCATTGCCAGACCTGCTTTCAGGCAGGGGATTGGATTAGTTTCAATATATTTTCCTCTTTACAGCTAGGGAACAGATATGCAAATATGTTTTCTTCGATCCAATCAATCAATCAATCAATCAATCAATCAATCACTTTAGTCATCATTCAACAAGTCTGCTTGAAAGACTTGCTATTCATTAGGCACCAAGACACAAGTGGGCGTGCAGCGGGGTGCAGGGATGTGTAGACAGCTTTTTCTCTGCAGGAATTTGAAAGACGCAGAGTAGAGATGGAGCTGAGCTAGGATGGAGAGGCAGACATGCCCAGCTCTCCGTAATTCACCCATCGGGGCTGCATGCTCTCATCGAGGAAGGGAGAAGGGGTGGAGTGCAAGGAGGCGGGCTGGGGGTGGGAAAAGCATTCACAGAGAAGGAGCACTTCAGCTGGGCTTTGAAACACGGGTAGGACTTTTCTAGTCTGAAAAAGGGGGAAAGAGCATCGAAAGCATCAAAAATGGCCTGAGCGGAGGAAAGCCCCAAAGCCTTGGCGTTTAGAAAACAGCAAGTTGTGTCTGGCTGGAATAGAGGATGCTTGGGGCACAGTGGGGTGGGTCGGATTATGAAGGGTCTTCAATGTCGTGTGCGTGTGATTTCAGCACAGGAAAAAACATGGGGTTTATCACAGGAAAATAGTTGATACGACCTGTAGAAATAACGTATTTCTTATAAACAAAAGAAGCATAAGCAAAATGGGTGAAACGAGTCATTGCTTCCATAACACAAATATGTCTGTGTCTTGAAATTAATTCTTGCCTCATGCCCTCACATACCCTGCTCTGCCCGTTTATTTGTGGAATTTTGTATACCAAAATAAAACTCTAAACAAAAATGCTGAGAGAATCACAAACTCTGAATTCCCTGAAGGCAAGCACATGCAGAGATGACTTGTCTTTGCCTCGGATGATGATTCTTGTCCTCTTTCTTTCTACGTTCTCTTATCTCCTGGAAAACACACACACACACACACACACACACACACACACACGGGAGAAACTCAAGTCTCCCTGGTTGCAGGAAAATGGCCAATGTCTCTTCACCTCTCAGTCAACACTATGCTGCCTATCGGACCATTTGACAGACTTGTCACATCGATGACTTCCAGTGTCCTGTTGGTACCACTCAGATGTGGCCATAGGCCTCAAACAAAGGTGCCTTGTCTTACTCAAGAAAAGCAACACTTCTATTTCAGAGAGTGTTTGGGAGGAAGGAATTGAGTAGTTTTCTTCTAAGTCTGTCAGAATACCTGACCAGGCCTTCCTTGACGTAGATCACAGAGTTACATAAGGTTTTCCTAGAATCAAACGCTTTCTGTGGTGCGAGTGAGCTGGATAGTGCATGTAAAGAGATGGCTGCTATTATGACAGACATTCTATTTTCTTACCTTTCAACTCTTTTTTGTAGCATACACTAGAACTGCGTGGTAGCAGCACGATTCTTTTCCAAGAACCTCACCAGTTAAACAAGCACGAGGTAAACAATATTGAATCAGAGAGAAACTCCAGCCTGGAGTCAAGAAGCCTTGGGCTGTTGTGGCAGTTGGTTTCACCTTTCTGGACCCAAGTTTTTATCCATAAAATAAGAATCTGAACAAAATATTTTAGAGACCACCAGGAGAATGTGATGGTTAAAAACAGCTCAAAAACAAGGCTCAAACCCAGCTCTGCCATTTGCTAGCTGTGTGATCTTGGGCATGGCATGTTGGTTTATTGAGTGTTCTCTATAAAAATAGTGCCTAGATCACAGGGCTATGGGAACGGGCAAATTAGAAAATATATGTAAAGTGTCCTGCATAGGGTGTGTATTCACAAGTGCATGCCAGCATTTTACAATTGACGAAAACAAGGAGGCAAAGACAAATTAGGACTCTGTGGGGGCAGTGACAGAGCCCCTTTGCAGTCTTTTGAGAATCTTTGGTTGGAAAAGAGAGCAGTGGTTCACAGGTGCCACAGATCTGTGGGATACACTTTACCCAGTTACTTCCTAACTCACAGGAGAGGAATACGCCCAAGCCCGAAAATGGTGACAAGCAGTGATGTGCCAGGGAATGCCTCGCGATCGAGGATCAAATGATGGTGCTGGCACATGGTCGGCAAGTGCTTGCTAGCTGAAGAAATGAAATCGTTTCTGCTCGGACAGAAATGCTCATTTCCACAGGCTTGGCTTCACCTTCCATTGGTTTGGAAAATCCGTGGCGAAGGAGGTAGTCTGGCATCCTTTCCTAGCCTCTTTCCTTTGGCAACGGAGAACTGGAGGAGCTGAACCAGCCTCTCAGCACGAGGTGGTGAAGTAACTAACAGAACACAATGTGGAAGGGTTGACACCGCAAACCGTACCTCCCTGAACTTACAGGAAGCGATTCACAGTTCTGGCTGCAGAATTCTCCCAGGATGCCTAGGTGGGGAGGGAAGGAATAAGCCATTCAACGGTGTGGTGCATTTCTTAAGGCAAAGTCATTGATTATGCTGGTCTTGGAACTTTCCCCTTGAAGAAGGAGGCAGTCAGACAGAGAGGCCGTCAAGGCAGGAAGAAATTGGGGGTGACAGTGGAAAATTTTCTCTTATTAAACTGAGAAAGAACAGCTTGCAAAAAAAAAAAAAAGAAAAGAAAAAGAAAAACTGGGAAAAAGATATCTTCATTCCTTCTTTTCTATCAAACTCTTTCATACGAGAAATCCTTTAAATGCTTCCCCATCCATGAAATCTAAGCCAATCACAAAGTTAGATGCTCATTTCCTTCACGTGTATGAAAAGTGATTTTTTCATCAGGGAAGGTGTGAAAAAGGCCCGTTAGTATCTGTTTACAGCACTGAGTTTTATCATCATCATCACTATAATGGCCTTCCTGTCTGTTCAGAGTTTGTTTGTAGAAACTGTTTCCAGTATCCTGAAGGTCCCTGCCTTTAGCCCGGTGTTACAAAAGCACATCCTCAACTTGGCAATGAATGATAATTGTCTTCACATGTAGGAGGTGACCCAGTATGTGGTTGGACTATCACACATGAATAATAATACCTTGGTTTATGGCCATTGATTCCGTTCTGTGGTGCTCAAATCCTTTGTGGTTTTATTCTGTATATGTTTGAAATCGTTGCAAGGCCTGGCTTGAGTAATGTATCATCTATCAGCTCACTCGAGTCATCTTCACACGCATTTATGTGTCACTGCTCTGCTTTTCTCCTAATCCTAGAGAAGATTGGGACATCCATCCAATGTTTCAACACATTCCTCAGTTACACTGTGGTGGAGCGTTCCTGGAAGATGCTCCATTTCTTTGCGTCTCGGGCTTCGACTTCCTTCCAAGGAATGTGCCTTTTGAGACAGCTGTTATCAGTCCTGGGTTGGATCCTTTTCTTCTCTACCACCTTGCATGTCTAATTCTTTCTGACTCTAACCCAGATAAAGTTACTGGCCACATCTGTCTAAATCATACCAAGATTACTTTTGAACAGTGCTTTACATATTTCAGAACACTTTCTGGAGCATTTAGATACCTAATAGTTTTACCAGCTTTGACTTAAGTCAGGGAAAGGGCTGGTAAGTGAGTGTTTTCTAACTTGAAGTCATATTCTTGAAGTATGGAGCTGGTTAACCCTGGTTGTCTTCCATAATAGCAAGGATGCTGAAAAGATATAGTTTAGTATATGATTATATAGCCAAGAAGACTTATTAGTGTTTTCAGAGCACATACGGTCTGATTTTCAAGTGTATCTTGAAGAACCACCTTTTTTCGTTAAACAAAAACAAAATAAAGCAAAGCAGTATACTTTGTACATCTGCATTTCTGCAAGCTAATATAAACAAATACTTCTTTTAGTGTATTGGGATCCAATAATTATCCCCATCCCACATTTCTGGGTTCCCTAAAATATCAGTCTTGTTTGTTTTCACATACCTTAGCAAACCAGTATGGTCACTCGCTAAATCAGTTATCCTATCTGCTAAAAATCCTCTTCTCACTCTCGTGATACTGGACAAAATTTCTTGTATTATTAGTATTCATAATATCTGTAATAAAAACAAGACACGGAGCAATCAAAAATTCTTTGCCCTTTTAAGCACCTCCTTTCTAAACGCACAATGCTGCCCCAATGCTATTCATCAAAATCAAATGTTGGTGCTCACCCAGCGTAAATTTACCGTTCATTTGGAATTATCATTGTGAGTATGGGCTGTCTCAGCTCTTATTCTGGGTTGTTCTTATTGGAAATTGCCAGATGCAACAGGCTCCTGTGTCAGGTGTGAGCAGGAGATGTAAGCAATGAGATCACCAAGCGTGCCACTGAAAGTCCTTAGGGCACATCTTACTGGGATTACCCATGCTTTCTAGACCACTTTCTCCAGGGATTCCGATAAGTATGGGTTTTGGAGCTGAAGGAAATCCTGAGGATATGGTGTTCTGTGAGGCTGCAGGTTTGGAAGTCCACCAGAACTCCCTGGAAAGTAGAAATCCCTAAGGCAATACCTCACTCGCCTGTAAAGCTCAATTCTCTAATTATGTGAAATTCTTTGAAGTATAAATTTACCTCAATACTCCATTTCTGCAATACTGAAACATTTAGGTTGACCATACATTTTCAGAACCATACCAAACTACTCTTGTTGATTATTTTGGATCAATTAATTTACCTGCCGGGTAAACTTTTTCTCTTCAGAACTTTCTCTCCCAAGGGCTGACCCAAGGTAAGCTAATCTTATTTTTCTTCTTAGAAATCTGGAATTTCTACATAGAAATTTGGTGTACATAGAGGCTTGGAACTATATACACCAAATTTCTGTGTACATGGTTCACTGTTGAGCTTTGGAGCTCAAAGGTTAATCTAGTCTGGGCAGGGAAAACCATTTTCCTCCAATTGTACAAAAAGGAATAAAAATCTGGTTGGCAGAGAAAGGAAACAAATAAAGCCGATAAAATGCAGAAAGCAGAGATGAGGATCATGTGTTTCCAAAGAGAGGGAGATAATAACTTAGAGTCCTGACCTTCCATTCCTGGTTCAGTTGCCACCTAAGATGCATCTGTACTTGCCCATAAATTCCCATTGCGACTTAATTTAATATGATCAGTGTTATGTTCTTGGAAAAAAATAAAACCAGCTCAGTTTAAGACAAGGGCCTGTCAGACAGAGCTGCAGAAGAACACAAAACAATGTGGTTAGCATCCATTTATATTTACAGCCACAAATCTTAAGAGTCTCATACTACCATGCATGCAACTTTGCTTCCTGTAATGAATTTAATGTTTCATCTGCCAAGACAATCATTTCATAATTTCTCCTTTTCTCCAAATTTCCGACACTCCCTCTCCTTATCATTTTTATATACTGACCCTAATTTTTAATTCACCAGGAATATAGAATGATGAGAGAAGAATGACCACAGACAGCAAATCCTCCAGTGCACTGTGTTTGTGCTTATCTACTCCACCTTCCTTCCTGGTAAAGTGGATTGACCACCCATATGCCTGATAAAGCAAACCCCTCTTTAGCTCTACTGGGTTCCATTTTCACCTTCCTACTCCAAGACTTTACTTTTTCCGTGTGAAATGTTCTCAATACAAAGAAATAACAACTATTTGAGGTAATAGATATTCCAATTCCCCTGATTTGCTCATTACCCATTGTATGCATTTGTCAAAATATATGTATTCCATAAATACATACAATTATCCGATTTTAATAAAAAAGATTACTATACTGAGAAAAAAACTTTCTCCTTCAGTTACTCCCACATTCTCCTTCTCTTGCATCATCTGTTTTTACCTCTATACTTAGTCAACATCCAGAGATACTTTAATCGTTCTCGTCTTAATTAAAAAAACACAAAATTATTGCTTAATCTAAAGCCCCTCCCTATTACCACTCTATTTCTCTACAAACTTTTATAGCAAATTTCTTTTCAATGATTGTTCATACTCCTTTTTCCATTTATTTTCTCTTCCTGACACTCCCTTCGGGCTCTCATCACCACCAACACTCCACTCACCTCAAGGCCAACAATGAGCGCCATGTTCTCAACCCCATGGCCAGCTTCCAACCTTCATTTTTTTTGGCCTTGCACCTGCATTAGACAGAACCAATGACTCGCCTTCTTAAGGCACTTTCTGCACATGGTGTCTAAGAAGTCACACCCTGTTGGTTTTCCTGTGTCTGTTTGTTTGGTTCTGTTTGTTTTTAACTGACTGTTCTTTCTTAGCCTCCTTTTTTGGCTTCCTTTCCAATTCCATACCATATGTTGTTCATCTTTGTATTACTATTTGTATTCTAGATTGTTCTATTGTCAACTGGGTTATGTTGGTAGCTCTGTTTCCCGACCATCTCTTCCCACTATGGCTCTAGGTTAGTTGTTCAAAAGAAGGACTAGTGTGGGATTTGGGAGGTGGAACCAAAGCAAAGTTGTTACCCCTTGAAGAACCTCAGGGCCAGATAGCGTAACAGAAAGGCAAAGGTGTGCCTGGCAACTTCCAACTTGCTCTTGTTTTCTTCCTCTTTAAGTCCAGGTCTTTCTCCTGACTTCCAGTTCTGCTAACCAGCAGTAATCTCGGGCACACTGCCAGATGGTTGGCTACAGAGATATGGAGCGATAGCTACCTAGAAACAGCAGCTACTATACTCTCTGGAAAGAGCTCCTTGTTTGGGGTCCCACTTCCATAACTGGAAGCACCTAGTTTCTCAAATGTCTTCGGAAGCCCCAACTTGCTTACCTGAGCCAGTACTTGGAGAGCAGCTAGTGATGTCCTCAAATCTTCTGCTCCCTCTTGCAGACCATCCCTGCTCCAGCTGCCTCCACCGTTGCATAAAGTCTAATTCCTACAATACAATGCTTATTCTCGATCATTTTTATGGAACTGGGACAATTATTGGTGCCACCAGAACTGTTTCTAGAGGTATACAGCAGTAAGGATAGAGATATAGCATTAGGACTCTTCTCTGATTAGACATAAAGGCATTGAGTAACTTACCATCGGTGGTAAATGGGATGCTGGTAGTCTCTGCCAAGCAATAGCTATTTTTCTGGTTGGGCACAATGGCTCATGTCTGTAATTCCAGCAATTTAAGAGGCTGAGGACCAGGACTGCTTGAGTCCAGGAGTTTGAGACCAGCCTGGACAACGTAGCGAGATCTCATCTCTATAAAAAAAAAAATTAACCAGGCATGACGGTACATGCCTGTAGTCCCAGCTACTCGGGAGGCCAAGGTGAAAGGATCGCCTGAGCCTAGAAGGTCAAGGCTGAGGTAAGCTGTGATTGTGCCACTGGACTCTAGCCTGGTGACAGAGTGAGACTCTAACCAAAAATGTATATATATAATTTTCCCAGTTACAAAAGGCAAACTTGAAATAGACAACAACTAATAAAATCCTCATATTGTTTCTCCAATCTATGGAGTGAGAAGCCTTTTATAACAGGAAAGGTCAAAGGAAACCTGTAGAACTTCCTCATTCCACCAACAATTTGGTGTTAAGTAGTCAGGAAGTGATATGTGAATAGACTGCTTCAAAATCAGGACTGCATTTCTGGAGGAATTGTGGAGATCCGTGCCACCATCACAGACTTGAAAGATGCAGGGGTGGTGATTCCTACCACATCCCTTTCCAACGTGCTCCTTTGACTGTGCAGGCAACATACGGACCTATGAGCATGAAAGTCGCTTATTATACACTTACTACAGTGGTGAGGACTCTATTTGTAGCCTGTTTCAGACATGGTTTCTTCACTGGATCCAGCCAACACATCCCCTGGCACGTGGTACACGGCTAGTGACCTGGCAAATGCATCTGTTAGTAAAAACCACTAGAATCAATTTGTTTTCGGTTGGCAGCTGGTAATATATTGCTCTTCTCAGGAATGTATCAACTGTTTATCCCTTTATTGCAAACTTTTCCTTGGGAACCTCCCTGCTTCCCTATTCCAGAGGACATCGGACTGATTCATCATGTGAATAACATCAGATTGCTTGCATCTGTTGAGCAGGAAGCAGACACTTCTCTAGACATATGTGTGCCAGAATTTAGGAACTATTTCCCATGAAAATGCAGTAGTGTGCTAATTTAGTTAAGTTAACAGGCATCCCGTGGCCTGGGGCATATCAACATATTTGCCATGAAAAGGGTCGTCACTCAGGATAGTACCTGGGGTTGCAGTTATAACATAGTTTGTTTGCAGTGGGAAGGGGCTTATAATCAGAGAAGTAGAATGGTGCATATAATCCGCCAAATTCGTATTGCTCTAGCACAGACATAGATGAAGAGAGATGCCCTATATGCACCATGACCCAAAGTCCAGTAGAGGTTTCATTCAGAAAGCTGAATGTGTAAACAAGCATCCTACTCACTCACCCAATTATCAAGTCTGCCAGGAAAAAAAGGAAGTGTCTGGTCTCTTGTGATAAAAACAAAACAAGAGACATCTGGGTCCAGGAACATGCTAGAGAAGATGCATGCTGGCGACCAAGGTCTGCATTCTGAGGGCTCACATTTGCCTTCAGCGATGCTGAAATCAGCCAAAGGCCTTCTTTTTGCAGGCTGGCTCAGTGCAGCTGAGCTCGCTCTCTGCTAAGCTTCCCAAAGGGGATGGAGGTGAGCATCCAAGGCATCCAGGTTTGTCTCTCGTCAATATCGCTTTTGAGGAAAAGAAAAGTCACCTGTCTCGGCCTTTCCTCCTGTTCTAAAGTAGTGCACCTGATCATTCATTTTGCCTGAGAGAAACGGCCAGATGTGTCAATCTGCACTGGCTCATGGGTAGTGGCTAATGGTTTGAGTGGAAAGGAGAGACTTGAAAGGAGGACAGTGGAAAAAATAGATGTCAAGTAGTCAGGAAATGGTACGTGATCTCCAAAACTGGCACATCACATATAAAGATATTTGGGTCCCGTGGGATTGCTTACCAAAGAGCACCCTTGGCAGAGGTGGATGTTAATAACCAGGTTGACAGGACAACCTATGTTGTGGATGTTAGTCAGCCTCACCCCCCAGACATTTCTATGCTTGCCTAAGTAATAATTACAATTCATATCCATAATATGAGTCTACCCCATGAAGAACAAAGTGCCGTTCATTCCTTCCATGATGAAAGTGGTACAATGTCATCAACCTTCTACCCTCTCTTGGGAATGGTAGGTGGCAAGTGGTCAGTGTGGCTGTGGTGGCAGAAAGGAGGTTACACATGGGCTGAACAACATTTTACTTACTTCTCATAAGACCAATTAGACATCAACCACCACCAAGTGCCCAATATGCCAGCTGTGGAGAACAACACTCAATCTTCAATATGTCACCACTCCCAAGAGACAGCAAAAGGTTGCTTAAATTGTACTAATTTTATCGTGGGAGAAACGGCACTTTGCTTTCCATGGAATAAGTATGAATTTGTTTTCCACGCCTTTGGTGTTTCTGCCAAGAACAAAATTCGTAGATGTCCACAATGCTTTATTTAGTGTTACAGCTTTACGTTAAGTATTCATTTTGTCCATGAAAGTTATTCAACATAAAATCCGCTGGTCTTGTTATGGTCCTTATTACCCTGGAGCAATCGACCAGATAGGGTGGAAGAATGTCTCTGGGAGACTCAGTGATATCACCAAATGTACAGCACTATTATGCAGGAGTAAAATTCTACAGGATGAAGCTGGGCTCGGTGGCTCAGCCTGTCATCCCGCGCCTTGGGAGGCTGAGGTGAGTGGATTGCCTGAGCCCGCGGGTTTGAGACCCGCTTGGGCAACTTGGCGAGACCTCATCTCTACCATAAATAAAAAATCAGCTGGGCGTGGTAGCGCACGCCTGTAGTTCCAGTTACTTGGAAGGCTGAGGTGGAAGGATCGCTGGAGCCCAGCAGGTCGAGGCTGAGGTGGCCAGGAACGGCCGCTGCACTATGGTCTGGGCGACAGAGTGAGACTCCAACTCAAAAAAAGAAAAAAAAATTCTACAGGATGCAACACGTACTTTGAATTAGTGACCAAAACACGGTCTTATTTTTTTCTAGACAAAATGTATAGAGCCAGGAACTAGGAGTAGAAAGGAGAGTGGTTGTTTCATGTCACCCCAAATGATCCCCTGGCAAAGTTCCCACAACTTTGGACTCTGCTGATTTCCAGTTCTTACTTAAAGGAAGACTAGGTTTATTAGAGGATGCAGCAATGATTCACTCAACTGAAAGTTGACACTATTATGTGGTCATTTTGTACTCTTCGTACCAATGAACCAACAGGCAAATAAAAGGGTCATTTCACTAGAGGTTGATTAATCCTAGTAAGTGAAAATTGAGCTGCTCCCACACAACAAGGGCAGGGAGGAGCATTCCTAAAAAGCAGGAGGTTTTCTGGGTGCCTCTTAGTATTCCCCCATGTCTTGTGCTAAAGTTTATGTGAAGCTGTCACAATCAAGACCTTATTGATCACTAATGCCATAGACAAAAAAGAAATAGATGTTTGGATCATCCTGCCATCAAGCAAGTGTGATGGTTAAGTGTGTGTTGACTTGACTGGGCCATGGAGTGACAAGACATCTGGTCCAACATTACTCTGTCTGTGAGGGTGTTTCTGAATGAGATTAGCATTTGAATTGGTAGTCTGGGTAGAGTAGATTGCCCTTCCTAATATGGGTGAGTATCATCCAATCAATTGAAGAACAGAACAACTGAGTAAGAGTAAATTTCTCCTGGCTGACTTCTTGAGTTGAGCATGGGTCCTTTCCGGTCTTTAGACTTGGACTGCAGTGTTGGCTTTTCTTGAGTCTTGGGCACACTAGCTTTTAGACTGGGACTTATACCATTAACTCTCCTAGGTCTCTAGTGTGCCAACCTCAGATCTTAGGACTCACCAGTCCCATGTTTATGTGAGCCAATTCCTTATCATAAATCTTTCCAATATACATACATAAAATATATCTATCTACATAAAAATCAATCAGTCAATCTATGTATCTATCAATCATCTATCATCTATCTATCCTTCTGTCTACCTATCTATCTACCTGTCTATTGGATCTATTTCGCTGGAGATGCCTAATACATCAAGAAATCATGATGAGTCACAGTACTTGCGGAAGGTGAATACAATGGCTAATTAAATATGATTCTTTTCCTTCAGTAGTTTCCAACACCAGAGGGAGGCTAACTTCTCATGGCCTTCTTCTCTTCTGCAAAGCCTACCAATAACATCCAAGGCTGCTCTCTTAGTTAAAAAACGTTTATTTGTAAGGGACAGAACCCCACATGAAGAAGCCTGGGTGAAAGGGATTGATTGCAGTGGTTTCAAATGGAAGCCTATTGTAGGAAGTTGGCTAGTCCTGGGGGAACAGCAGAGTCTTTCTAAGGCAACCTCTGCTTCTTGTTTTTGAGCTGCATGTTTCCTTATCCGTGTCCCTCTCTGAGCATCTGCTTTATCCTCCCTGAAGTCTGGATGTTCTCCTTGTCCCATGCTTTTTATGACCCCATCAAGAGCCAACTCGAAGTGGTCCCTTGGGACCACTCATGTCTCTGTGTCTTGGCCTCTGTGTCCCAATTCTCACCTTCCAGAAGAGATAATACTATCGGTAAGGACCATTAGCTGTGTTGTGGTTTGGGGTCACTTGGTACTCAGGGCCTCCCAGTTTGGTGTGTGGATAGGTCAGGGAATGTGTGGTCATCTTTAGTATGCTATTATTCTGCTAGAATTTCCTTAATCACTTATTGGATAATCAGCCTGCTACTCTCTGGCTCAGTGTTCAAGTTGCTCCTCCCCAGAGCACCTTCCAATATGTCTGTGCATCCAGCATCATCTTCGCTTCATGACCACAGTGGCTCCTCTCCTTTGGTGATGGGGCTCGTTTACTGGCCGACTTGGGGGCTCGTATTTAATAGAGCAGCTCCCTCCTGGTGCTGTATTGAAACACAGTCCTTGACACAAGCAAGATAAGCCCTATGCGTGCAAAAAAAGAATAGTTGCATGGGTGACTACGGTGCAGGGGGTGATAGACCACGGCCAGCACTGAGGAGGTTAGCCATGCCCTCACACCCCATCCCATCAAAGGGAGTTGTAGGCTACAGATTGGTGAGCGCTTCAGAAAGAAGGACCCATTGATAGCAAAACTAAATGACCCTGAGACTGCACTTATTACTATATAGCTTCAATCTGTGGTTTCCCAGTGATTGTTTTATTCTCCTAGGCTGCTCTTCCATATGTGTGTGTGTGAGTATTCTTAATGTTAGCAGCTGCTGGAGGTGTGTAGGCAGCGTGCAGAGATGGCGTCAGATGAGGCCAGCTCAGCTGGCAGGGCGCCACCAGGGGATTCTGTGGAAGCCGGAGCCCTACTGTATGTCATATTGGAATCAAACCTCCTATTGCTGAAAATCACAGTGCCTCTGATCTCAGCGTTATCAGATAAGCTGCCAGAAAATAACATCTCAGATATTCATTTAACAGGAGGCAGGGGCGTTGATAGAGCTGTCTTGCTTTGAAAATTCCTACAAGAAAGCAGAGCTGAACGCATGAATGACAAAACCATGGTCGAGGCACCAGAGACAGAAGCTAAAAGCATGGCAGAAACAAAGGATGTGGGGATCTTTGAAATGTGTTCCCTTTTAAGAGCGTTAAACACACACATGGCAGGGACTGCAGACCCCTAATTATTTTCTGACTCTGTGCTCGCAAACAAGCACCGTGTGAGAAGCAAAGCATCCTCGGGGTGAGAAAAGGGAAAAGAATGAGGATAGAAAAGCTCTAGACAAGATCCCGACTGTCCTAAGCACCAGGCACGATGCTGGTCTCTGGGATACAGGGATGAATGAATGATGCCCTGGCACTGCCCTCATGGAGTGATGAGGATACTAATCACAATAGTGCTTCATCCTTCCTCTCAACAGTGATAGCTTCCCTTTTCACTCCCAGGGCCCTGTCTCACGCCTGGGCCTATCATCTCAGACATGCGTCACTGAAAAATCTGCAGGGTCCTCTTGCTGCCCTTCACACTGCTCGAAAGTTATCTCTTCCCATTAGCATATTTGTCACGT
>CAUYQG010094837.1:0-28633 GCA_963574415.1 Tarsius wallacei
TAGTGAAAATACACAGCCACGCTCGGTGGCTCAGTCTGTAATCCCGCGTCTTGAGGTGAGAGGATTGCCTGAGCCCGCGGGTTCGAGACCCGCCTGGGCAAGCAAGACCTCATCTCTGCAATAAATTGAAAAATTAGCCGGGCATGGTAGCGCGTGCCTGTAGTTCCAGCTACTCGGAAGGCTGAGGTGGAAGGATCGCCGGAGCCCAGCAGGTCTAGGCTGCGGTGGCCGGGAGCGGCCACTGCACTCTAGTCTGGGTGACGGAGAGAGACTCCACCAAAAAAAAAAAAAAAAAAAAGGAAAATATACAACCATGCTCAAGGTCATGGTCTCTCCTTGGAGACAATATTCAGTGACTGGTGAAAGCAAAATTATAAACTTTGCTGTAAGTTGGGAAAACTTTAGACATTCTCATGTGTATAACAAAGGCCTTTGTTGAGAAATTGTCACAGTTCAATTTGTCTTTCATTCAATTTTACTCCTTCATTTCCCAACATATGCTTCCAGGGGCACTACCTAACTAATTTTCTGTAGGAAAAAGTCTGAAAAATAACATAAGACAGTTACTGCCAGTAGTATTCTTGGAGACAGGTCTGAACATTGGACTTTGGTGCTATGTGACCAGCTAACCATGAAGACTCTATTCCTGGAAATGAATGAAAGTTAGAGTCACCAGAATATAGCTGCCATTGAATTTTTAAAACTTTCCTTGGTGGTGAATTAAAGTGTAATATAGGGAAGGAAAGGCACTGGCAGGAGCAATGTCCATGCATTTGAAAAGTTTGAATAAGTAAAAAAAAAAAAAAAAAAAAGATCTGTGAAATTTAATGGTTGTTGCTGGGTGGTTCTCATGCTTTAAATAAATTTGTTCAAAGACTGAGAATGATTACTTACATATTTAAAGGCTTAGTTTGACAGCTGAAGTTCTTTTCATGACAACATGTAAATAGCCTCTCATCTTTAGCAGCCAGAAGGTATGAAAATATGAGGATTTGACCCAGGAATTATCTATAAAACTATCTACAAGAGTAGCGACCAGAGGTGTGACTCCTCAACCTCATTAGGTATGCTTTATCAAGTTCAGGGTGACGGAGAAGGAAAGGGATATTGAGAAATGAGGTACCTAGGTTGGTGCTTCCAAAATCCTGAATATCCAGATTTTTCTGAACTCTGCGGTGCTCAGAAGTGGTCTACTATTTTCTATTAATGGTGGATGCATCCCCTTGCTTGAAGATGAAATAGAGATCTCCAACTTGCAAGATGCATGCCCCCCTTCTCAAGATTTGCCCTCACTACTTCTTTGGCTACCGGACCAATAAGTACAGTTAAGCAACAACATAAAATGGCCAGGGAAGTTCAGGGCCTACTAAGAGAGGAAAGGAAGTATAGCTGAAAAGAACTTCAGGATGCATTCATCACATGTTGGAAGAATACTGGGGAATTCACATGGCCTGAATCCTGAGGGTACTGAATCAACATGGGTAAAATTTAAAGTTGAATAATGGAGACATAGGAAGACAAGATAATAGGCATGGGACTTTCTCTTATATAAATGTATAAACTTGGCAAAATCTCCAGAATAGTAACATCCCATTACAATGGCTTTTAGAAGTTGGAAAAAATCGATGGCTGATAAAAACAAGTAGAAATGCCAGAATTGTCACAAAAGACAGTGATAGAAGAGATAACAAACCTCAGAAAAATAGACATGCTTGGGTAGATATGCCATCAAAGGATAGAAAACCCACTAACTATGTTTTCCAAGGCCAGGTGGGTGAGCTAGGGGGCGGGGAGGTTAAAAGGCACTCTTTTTTTTTTTTTTTAAACGGAAACAATAAGGAATGTTGTAGGGAAAGGGGCACCACCATTATTGCAAAGCTCAGTGGTGACTTAGTGGTGTAAGACATAATAGGAGATTCTGTTTCAGAACAGAGATCCCTGATAGCAATGGGGTTAATAAGAACCCTAAGTATTAGAGGCCAGATGGCAGGGCTTTAAATGACAGTGAAGGTCAAAGTGGCAGGCAAAGGAAGCAGACTCTGAGAGCAGTAGAAATGATTAATAGATCACTTAATAGATTGCTATGTCCCTATGCACAAATTAATGGGTTTTCATTAAAGAAACTGCTCAATCTAAAATTGGAAAGAGAAAAAGAAAATCAAGAATTTTGAAAGCAATTGCCCCTAGAAAATTCAGGGTCTCGCTCTCAGGTTTTGACTTAAGCCAGTTTCAAATCTAAAACCTATTTACCACAGGAAAGGCAGAATCTCTTTAAAGAAGGGCTCTGCAATACCACGGCAAGTGAACAGTGTAATGAATTCTTAAATTTTTCTTCAAAAAGAACTACAGCCACTTGTTTAGATTCACTGGGAAAAGTGAATATGCCAAAATATAAGAATAATTGAACACAGAATCACACTATGGTAGATCACATTTATTCACTGTATTAATGTTGGCATGCCATCAGATGAGCAAGAAATGGTAGATACACTATAGTTCTTGGTAAGATACATGAACCTTAGAGGGTGAATGAAAAATAATTTTCAGTGTCCACTATATCAGTAAACTTTTTTAATGTCTAGTGCTTTTGGGCATGCTGATATAATATCTCCAAAATAAAGACTGTATTATTGATATTTATGCAATCCATCATTTCAAAGGAAGACTTTTTAAGTTCTGGACATAGCATATTCCACTTTTGGGAATATTACTCCAACAAATTTACCTGGTGTCAGGAAAGGCTGACAGTTTTATATGAGACACAGAGCACGAAGGTGTTCTGCTGGAGAAATAGTCCATGTTGCTGATGGCTTCGTTGTTTGGGTCATAGAATACTGCAAAGTCTGTGATGTTAAAAGTATTGAGGGTAGGGAAAGGTGCCATGCGGTGTCTATAGACAGCATAAATAAAATAATCAGAACAGAGACTGCTAGCTTTCTGGATGGAGCACATGCTATCTTCAGTCAATAATTATATATATCTTTTTAAAATGTGCCTTGATAATGGATCCAGGTATTGATGGAGAACCTGACCATAAGCATTAAGACACCATGCAGCAAAACTTCCCATCCTTACCTGAGTTCTCTCAGACCTACCAAGTCATAAGGATAAGTAGCATAGCAGCACTGGAAGATGAACTGTGCAAAAGCAGAAACAGAAGACACAAGTGAATTACAAAAGAAGGTGGTCTAGAGCTCCATGACAGCCAAAATGAATGAATTAGCCTCTGTTTCAGATAATGCCTGTATCCTCATGGGGGAACAGTAATTTAGGACCAGAAAAGTGAGGCCAAGTATGAATTAGAGATGGATGGATTTATATATGTATGCTAGCCAAAAATAGACTGCTAAAGACCTACAGATCCACTTGAAACTGTAGCAGTGAGTGAACCACCCTTATCCACCATTACCAATGGATAGATATTTGATAAGGCAACTGATCATTCATTTCTTGTGAAAGAGAATAGCCCAGGGTAATAATATATGGACTCAAGGGAAACTTCAAAAGGTTTAGCTAGTTGATCACTAGCCCAAAAAGGATAAATGTTGGAAGATAGGAAACAAGGAAATCTGATGAAGATTCACATTGACAGATCCATGAAAATAAGGCATGAGGTATGAAAAATTTTATATTAGATGAGAACATCTACCCAAATAACATCTACTATTTAAGATACATTAAATTGGATCAAGCAATGGCAATGAGCCTGTCATTATCCACTCCAGTACTGGTATAATGGGCTCATAAATGCAGTAGCCAGGGAGCAAGAATAAAGACTATGTATGGACACTACTATATGGATTCTCAATTTCCATATTTTACCTAGTGTCCACTACTAATAAAGTCAACAACAGAGACTATGAGTATCTGATATGATGCTATTCCTTGATAATGCAATCAGTTACCTGATAGCAAGTTAATTACATTATATACCTTCCATATTGAAAGGGGCAGTGATCCATATCAAGTGGAATCAATATATACATTAGGTAGGATAAGCTTTATTGCCTGAAAGGCCTCAAGTAGATTCATACTTGGCTTGATCCATTTAACCAAGATCCTATATAATATAACCCCACATAGAGCAAAAAACTTTTGAGATCTAGCATATGAACATAGGGTTTTTAGTGTTATTCTCTGTCTTGCACCTAGAAGCATTTGATCTGACAGAGGGATGGAAATGTCGTTCAAAGATGTAACTGAGATGCTAGGTTGGATATCATAACTTTAAAAGTGCAAAGTTATTTTTCAAGATTCAGTGTTTGTCCTTAATCAGTGACCATTTTATGCTTCTGTGTCTTCAATGGGTAAAATAAAACATGGATTTGGTCATTAAAGATATAAATTACAATGGCCCCACTTATTACCAAACTCTATGACTTTTTGGGGGAATTTGAACTTTCCATAACTATGACTTGTGCAATATGAGTTGAGTTCTTGGTTCCCAGAGAAAAAGCTTCCTTGGGTAGAGTAGAAAAAGACCCACTAAACTTCAAGCCCTGCTATCAGCCAGCCACTTAGGCCTCCTCAAGTGAACAGACAAAAAGGCAAGAAAAGGAATAATCAGCTTAGAAGAAATAATTGACCATGATCATCTGGTGGAAATAGGGCTATTATTAGATATTGGGACAGGAAAGATTATGTTTGTTACCCTGGTCACTGTTTTGCATGTATACTGAAGGCAGATAGACAAATGCAAGGAGGATAGGATAACCGGGTATTCAGACCCCTAAAGTATAAGGCTCTTAATAGGTACCCAGATAGAAGGTAAGAAAGGAAGACAATGAATACCAATTTCAGTTCTAAGATCAGCAGTAGGGGCTATAACTCTCCTCACTAACTTTCACCCTTCTCACCAGGATAAGAGGCCAATGAGTATCATAGCAGAGCTGGCCAGAGAACTTATGATATAAAATAAGTAGATCAGTTCATTATAAGACGTGGACAACAATAGATGTTGTGTGTGGTGCTCAAATAATTCCTTTGGAATTGAAATACTTATCCCTTCACCTGCTGATTTCTGGTGGCTAAAAACTCCCAGCTAAGTCTCTTTCTGTACTGAATGTAGTGATTGATTCTGAATGTTAAGGGAAAGTTTGGTTGATGCTATATAACACAGGCAGGGAGAAATATGTCTGGAACCCATGAGATTCTTTGAGGAGACTTTTAGTTCTCTGAAGTCATGTGGTAAATTGAATGTAAAGCTGCAATAACCAACATCAATAAGAGCAATAAAAGTGCTAATGACTAAGAAAGAACTCTTAGTGACTCAGACACCACAAAAATAAAACTTGGATTTAGGTCACTTAGCCAACTGTTGAATAAACTCCCTGCTGGAACCAAGAATAACCCTTAATAGGTGGAGTGCAAGCTCTGAACAAAGAGGCAAACCACTTCAGGTTGGCAATTAGTCAAAAACTCATTCAGGGAGAACTTACATAGGAGATAGTCCTGGGTGGCAACAAGACCGTGTAGATTCCCACGCTTGCAATGCCTGCATGTGTAGTATTTTATACCAAGAAAGTAAAAGGGAAATGGAAAAAAAAAAACTCAGTTATTTTGTCCTCTGGTTACCGCATACAACAACTCACTTCGTGGTCTTGTGCCCAGGACACATTTTCACAACACTCCAACCCACATTGCAAGCCATATATTCTTACAAGTCTCCTCTTCCATAAGAGTCCCCGGTTGCCACAAGAATTTGATAAGGAGAGTGGAGGCATTACTTGCAAACTTAGTGCCACTTTGCATGATGAATTCACAACAAAAATAGAGACATATACATAAGAACAAGCAAAGCAAAAGAAGTAAGCAGATTAACGTGCATTCCCATCAATCTCTCCAATCTCTAAACTACTCTTAACAATAATTGTCCCAATGATGGGTCGGGCTCACTAGGAGCATTTATCTACAATGCCATGTGATACAAAAACAGGAAGCTAGGAATGGAAAGACAGAAATCAAGTAGGTACTTGTAAAGGCAGATCATCATTTGGTGAATTGGTTCCAAGTGGTCAAAACAGCACTGGGCAGGATTCTTAGGATGAGCATACCATAACTGCTGGCTAGGGGAAATTGGAGTGTCCCCAGTATGACTCTTGTCACTGTGAGGGTTACATGACTGACCAAGAGCCTGATGTCTTCTTTACTATGCAAAGTGCTAGTACCTTTGCCTTAGCATTTTCTTGCCTCAGGCTCAGAGCCTAGCATCATGATAAGAGTCCAGGTCAGTAAAGTCAAGTCCTCCTTCTTTCACAGGACAAATTATCCCACACAGCTTAGTGGAGTATCCAATGCCAGTTCTCACTGCAATAGGCTGTCTCCTGGTTTCATGTCTAAGGGATGTAAATTGCCATAATGCATTCATCAGTAGGGGCCAACTGTGGCAAGAATTTGTCCTCCTTTGTTTGCACTTTCATCAAGTTTTCCTAGCCTGTCATAAGGGACAACAGGACCAATGTGTCCTCATTCATAAGCTTAATAGCTTGTGACAACACTTTGTCCACCCAGCCAGATGGGGTCACACCATAAGTGTTTTTCTTTTTTGAAGGGGGGAATGCTTTTTTAATATTTGTTTATAAAAACACGCATCATTAAATAATTTCAATTTATACATAAAAGAGAAAATATTTCCTTAAATCACCATCAAAATATATTCTAAAAAGTCATTTTCAGTTATTTACTTCCATGTAATTAATTATCATTTTGCTTGACATTGTGTTGGTGATTTTAGTAATCCATCAGCTTTTCCACTAGAGTACCAGAAATCCCTGTTCAGTTTAGTGGTATGGCTTCAAAGTTATTTAAGCAATGCCATTAGAAATTCGTATCATAGAGTACTTGGCAGCGTCCTTTATATATGTCTCAAGATAGTCTCAGGTTTTTGTAAAAATGTATTTTATTTTAAAGATGTAGGGTACAATTCAGAATTAGGTATACAAGTGGTCATCATAAAGGTAAAGTTTGGGCCTCCCTTTGGTCCCCTGTTTGTCTGGTTTGAGATCAGTTACCCTTATTAATGTTATGTGTCCCTTCCTCCTCCCCTGGCAGTTTCTGGCTACTATCAATCAATTTCATATAGTATTATGGTACATGTTCATGATCTGTTTATGCATGAGAACATGTGGTACTGTGATAAATCACTGAGTATTATAGACTCTATATCCATCCAAGTGGCTGCAAAGTTTATATGTTTGTCCTTCTTTATGGCTGCATAATATTCCATTGTGTATAAGTACCACATTTTTTTTTATCCAGTCCAGTTTCGATGGGCAGCACAGTTGGTTCCATGTTTTTGCCATGGTAAAATGTGCTGCAATAAACATGTGTGTACAGGTATACATTTTGTAGAGTGATTTAAGTTCCTCTGGGTATATTCCCAGAAGGGGGATTGCTGGATTGTATGCAAGGTCAATTACTAGTTCTTTTTGGAATCACCATACTGTTTTCCATAGAGGTTGAACTAGTTTAAATTCTCACCAACAGTATAGAAATGTTCACTTTTCTCTGCATTCTTGCTAGCATCTGTTGTTTTTGTTTCATTAATAATGGTCATTCTTACTAAGTTAGGTGATATCTCAATGTGGTTTTGATTTGCATTTCTCTGACAATTAGTGAGGCTGAGCATTTTTTTTATGTGTCTGTTGGCTGTTCATATGTCTTCTTTTGAGAAGTATATATTCATATCTTCTGCCCACTTTTTAATGGGGCTGATTGCTTTTTCTTTTGGCACATTTGAGTTACTTGTAGATCCTGGATGTTAGGACTTTGTCAGATAAGCAGTTGGCAAATATTTTTTCCCATTCTGTGGGCTATCTCCCTGTTTCTTTTGCTTTGCAGAAGCTTTTCAGTTTGATGAGGTCCCACCTGTCTATCTTCTGTCTTACGGCATGGGCTTTTGGGTTTCGATCAGGAATTGGTTGGCTATTCCAATTTCTGTAATGGTATCTCCTGCATTTTCGAAGATTCTTAGTTTGGGGTTTTACATTTAGGTCTTTGATACATTTGGTGTTGATTTTTGTGTATGGTGAGAGATAGGGGTCCTATTTCATTCTTCTGCACACGGTCGGCTGGTTTTCCCAGCACCATTTACCGTATAGGTTCTCTTCTCTACAGGGGTTGCTGTTGGAGGCTTTTTTGAAGATGAGTTGGTTGATAAATTGAAGTTTTACTTCCAGATTTTCTATTCTCTTGTATTGGTCTATGTGTCTGTTCTTGTGCCAATAACAGTTTTATTGTGGCCTTATAATAAAGTTTAAAATCTGGAAGCTATGATAGTTTACTCAGTAGCTGTTTTATAAATGCTGGTGCTTCTGTGTTGAGTGCATATATGTTTAGAATGGATATTTCTTGTTGATGAATCAAGCCTTTTATTCTTATGTAGTGTTCTTCCTTATCTTTTTAAATTTTAAATAACTTAAAAGGTTGTTTTGCCTGGTATTAAGTTCATAACTCCTGTCTTCTTTTGTGACCTGTTCACCTGAAAATTTGTTTTCTGTCGTCTAACTATGAGTCTGTGCATGTCCCTTGTGGTGAGATGAGTGTCCTGTAGGCAGAAAATTACTGGGCCATGTGTTTTTATCCAGTTTTCCATTCTATGTCTTTTCAGTGGTGCATTTAGTCCATTCATGTTCAGTGTTATCATTGAAATGTGAGAGTATGTCCCTGACATCATGTTCTTATAAGGCTGTTTTGTTTTTGTTTAGCTTTTATGTTCATATATGTATGTGTTTTCATTTTTGTGGGTGTGCCATGTTTCCTGCTGCTTCTGTGTTTGTTTGTGACCTTGTGGTCATTTCTTTGTTTCTTTTTTCTTCAGCGCACAGCACCTTTTTAAGTATCCCCTGTAGAGCTGGTCTCAAAGCAGCATATTCTCTTAGGTATTGGATGTCTGGGAAGAATTTCATTTCTTTGTCACTGATGACAATTAGCTTGGCTGGATACGAAATTATTGGTTGGAATTGTTTATCTTTGAGAACATTAAAGATCAAGGTCCAATTCTTTCTGGTTTGCAGTGTTTCTGCAGCAATTCTGATTGATCTCTCCTGGTAGGTAGTCTGACTTCTTTCCCTGGCTGCCTTTAGGATTTTTTTCTTTTATACCTACTTTATGTAGGAAGATTACAATTTGTCTAGGAGTTGGTCTTCTCAGAAGCTGTCTTGCAGGGGTTCTCTGGATCTCTTATGCTTGCTTGTAGAGTCATCTCTCAGGACAGATGAGGGAAGTTTTCTTGAATGACCTCATGGAATGTTTGTTCCAAGGTGTTTTCCATTTCTCTTTCTATTTCAGGTATTCCAATCAGATGTAGGTTTGGTTTCTTGATAAAATTGAACATCTCTTGGAGAGTTTCCTTTTTCTTCTGAAGTTCCCCCCACCCCATATTTTTAAGATTGGATTAATTCCACATTTTGGTCTTCCAGCTCTGAAATTCTTTCTTCTGCTTGGTCAATTCTGCTTCCTATGCTTGTCAGTTTGTTATCTATTTCTTGGGTGGAGTTCTTTATTTCTGTTATTTCTAAGTATTCTTTCTTGAGTCTGTCTAGCTCTGTTGCAATTTCGTTTAGTTTTAACCCTTGCATTTCTTGATTTTTATTATTCTATCCAATGGTTTTCTGATCTTTGTAAGTACCTTCTGGGTACTATCACTCTGGGAGATAGCCATTGTTTGTGCCCCAGTAGCTCTTCTTTATATTACTGACTCTTTGCTTGGATCTTGATGGTTACTGGTAGTTTTTTGGTTGGTTTTTCTTCATTTGTAACAGTTCTCTTATCTTTCTCTTTAATTCCTTTGCTCAGTGGAAAATGGAGAAGCAGTCATTTCTGATATTTGCTCTACCTTTTGTCCTTTCTTGAGGCTGGGCTTCAAGTTTGTTCAATTATGAAGACTGAGGGTAGGGCATTGTGCTATCTCTTTTCAATGTTGAACATTTACTAAGGGGTTTGGGAGGTACAAGGATCCTGATCCTATTGGCAGGTCATAATATTTGCTCTCTGGTGAATGGGCCAGCTGGAGCTCACTCTTTATCTCTGCACAATATAACCTTACAGTGGTTATGCTTGCATTGCCCATGATTCCAAGATAGGGTATAAGATGGAAAAAAGAAAGGATAAGAAAGAGAAAAAGATGGAAGAAAAATAGAAATAGAAAAAAAAAATTAAAAACCAGAAAGAACAAAGATAGAGAAATAGACGAAGGAAAGAAAAGAGATAACCAACCAGTAAACAAAGCAACCAAATGAGATATTCAAACAAACAAACCAATAACGCCCCTTCCCCCAAAAAACACAAAAACACAACCAAAAAAGTTGACAAAGAGTTCTCAGCTTTAGTATGTCTCTCTGGGTGGGGGGGTCCTTCTCATGATGTGGTCTGTGACTGCTGTGCAGTTACTGCAGGTTCCCTATTCACTGTTGAAACTTATGATGTTAGAATCTTCACTCCCTGCTACATGCAATTGGTAGCCATCACAAGCCTGTGAGAGAGAAGGGGGCTGAAATTACTTGACACAGTGCCTCTTGGGCTCTCAAAGCCTTCCTTCCTCTCCCAGCTTTGTCACAGCTCCCAGAGCACCCAGTTCATAGTAGGGGAATGGAGCTTTCTGTCTCTGCTCTGCCCTCTGATCTCCTTCATTTGTTGCTAGGGGTGGAGGGGAGTCAGTTAGGCTCTCACCAGTCTCCTTCTTGGGCAATTCTGCTGTCTTGTTTCTATTGCCCAGCAGCTGGCTCAGGGTGGAGAATGGATGATGTAGGGTTCCACATCTGCCATTACCTACCAGGGCTTATGCACTGAGGGCAACGTTCTCTGAGGTTGCAAAGAGCAGCCCCAATGCAACATAGAGATAGCACCTGGTCTCAAGAAGCAGTTCTACTGTTCCCTAGAGACTGCCCTGGAGCACCTCTCTGCTCAGGCATTACAGAGTCTGATAAGTTTCTCTGCCGGCTGTTGTTTCTGTCACCAGTGGGGTCAATTGCTCCCTCTCCAGCAGTTACCACAGTCTCTGGATCTCAGGACCCAGTGGCAAGGGTCTGGTGGCTTCTCCCCATTGTTTTCTTGGGACTCTGCCTCAGGATCTCTCACTGCATTCCCTCCGCAGCCCTCGCTGCCAGCATTCAGTTCTGCACTGTGGTGTTGGAGTCAGCAGTCACTCCTGCTGTTCTCCCTGGAAAAAGCTCTGCTGATTTTTAAAAATGGCACTCAGCTTCTGTGCTCTGGGAGGTAGTAGGATTCAGGCAGATCTGTTGTGGCACCAGTGGTTTCGCCGGGAGGGCCCTGGCCACTCACTGTCAAGTCTCCACTCAGTCTGCTTCTCACACTCCCACTTACATAAAGAAACACACAGAGAATTGTCCATACAATCACTCACACACACAGTCTGACTGGATACACCACCATCTTCCCAGAAATCCCATAAGTGCTTTTATCTGCTCTTTGAGTACCTAATTTTTTTGCTCCACTTGCCTTGCTGTATAACACTAAATTTCACAGGCAAACCTGCACCTTGGACAATTTTCCACCCTACCTTTTCTGTTGTATGCCTACTTTGTTTATGAATTCACAGTGCTATATCCTCTGCCTGAGGATTGTGTATTTTGGCAAGAGTATCTCTTTCTTACTGGTGATAAAAATGCACCATTACATGGCAAACCTGCAGATCAGCACGGAGTTTTTGAATCCTGTCCCATATTTCCTGTAATATTTCCTGCTCCTAAATATGCTTTCCTATGATTGCCCACCCTTCGTTTGCCCATTGCCTCATCTAAAAAGTCAAGACTTTTACGTTGGCCCAACTATCAGTTCAGATTATTGAAGGCCAGGGTTCATACCTGTGCCCTATTTCTACAGCTCCCAACTCTGTCCACCAGCTACTCCAATGTTTCCCAAACTCAGTTCAAATTGTATCTATGTCAGGATGAAACGTAACTGCTGTCTAGGAAGAACAGTCTTTTCTGGACTCATCTGTGTGCCATGTCCCTACACGGATGGGGCCCTCTCCTTTTTTTATAGTCAGTGGTACTGTGTCCAGAATTTGGGAGATCCTAAGTTCTTAGTCTTGGGAGATCCTAAGTTCTTAGTCTTGATAGATCACAGGCCTCAGGAACATCTGTATTTTCTCTGGCAGCAGGCTTGCTGACAGCTGCACTGTTGGAACTATACTCATCACTTTGTAAACTTGGAGGTCTCAGGAGTAGCAGAACACAGAATTTTGAATATACAGTCAACCCATCCCTTTTATGTTAGAGGTTCAGTTTGGATAAGGGCAGAATATACTGCAAAAAGCTACTGTTCTATCTTTTTTTTTTTTTTTTTTTTTTTTGTTGGAGTCTCACTCGGTTGCCCCGACTGGAGTGCCACCGCAGCCTCGACCTGCTGGGCTCCAGCGATCCTTCCGCCTCAGCCTTCCAAGTAGCTGGAACTACAGGCACGCGCTACCACGCCCGGCTAATTTTTTGATTTATTGTAGAGATGAGGTCTTGCTTGCCCAGGTGGGTCTTGAACCCGCGGGCTCAGGCAATTCACTCACCTCAGCCTCCCAAAGGCACGGGATTACAGGCTGAGCCACTGAGCCCGGCTTACTGTTCTATCTTAGAGTACTGTTGTTTAGCTCTCTTTATAGCTGTGACCAAAATTCTAATGGAACTCAGGTCTTACCTTTTTGCTGTCACAGTACTGATCCCATTCCATCTTCAGTGATAGATAAATTGAGTTCATAGGGAAACCCCACTCTGGCCATCCCTAGTACCATAATTTGTTATATCAGAACTTCTGCCTTTGCAGAAGCCTTCTGTTGTTTCTGTGTCCAGTTTCAGACTTCCACCAGTTTAAACACTCTCCAGTAGGCCCAAAAGTCCCACAAAAGCTTATACTTCCTTCACAACTGTGGGTATAGGGTAGTTCTGGACCTTATCTGTTACCACTTCATGTACTACCTGACTCTTACCAAATTGAACAACGCTCAGGAACTTAACAGTGGTACTTGGTCCCTGTACCTAGTTGAGGTTTACCACCATCCTTGTGACCAGAGATGGTAGATCACTGAGGTCAGAGTAGTCTGTAGCATTAAAAAATCTTCAGAGGTTACCACGATATCATCAATGTAATGTGATCATGCAATGCCAGGAGTGAGGGGAGGATTGAAGACAGCTTCAAGTTATAGATCACAATTCAATGGCAGATTGCAGAACTGTGTCCCTCTGTTTTTATTTTACTTTTTCTACCTCCCAGCCCCATCTGATTGGGTCTGATCAGTGAAGCATAGAATTCCTGAGAGCTCCCATGCATGCTGTGAGAAACCTCCTGGGGCAACAGGTAAATGTTGCCACTGATCCTGCAGACTGATCCTTGGTGAGTATGAGAATCAGGACGCACATTTACCCTAATATTTTAATCCAGGTAAGATTAGATCAAACCAGGCAACATAGAAGAGGAGAGAATGCTACAAAATCAGCCAGTGTGAGCTTATGTGCCTCAGAGAGGCTTTAAGCACAGCTATGCACCCTCTGGCCACTCAGCCCCCCATGGTTCCAATCTGGACCAAAAGGCCTAACCCATCTAAGATTCCTCAACACTGAGGATCCAGACCTGGCTCATGTACTCTCTCACCTCTTTTCCAATGTCCTTCTTGCCTTATTTTTACCTACATCATTGCACCTGTCTCCTACTTACTTTTTGTTTTTTCCTCTAAATCCACACTTTTACTCCCAGGTGTTCTGTTATGTGTTTCTTTCTCTCAGCCCCTGTGTCCCAAAACAAAGCACCCTTATTATTTCTAGCTTTAATTACCATATATTAATTAGAATTTTAATCCTTAACAATTGTGAGCCAGTGTTCTGTAGATTAACATCATTTCATAACTTCTAGAAATGTGTGCCTCCTCAAGGCTCAATTTTTCATGTTAATTAACAGACCCAAATATGCAATATTTAGTTTTCTATGCCATATATAAACAAGATACAAAAGAACATAAACATAAACTTATGTTTGGCAATTAATGTTTTAGTATTTTATCTTCTTGGAAATGAACTAAATATTCAATGAACATCCATTATTTAACTTAGCATAACAAAACTCCAAGGGTGTAAGTTATCAAAGAGATTTGAGAAGCTATTTTTTAAGTAGACATATTTTACCATGAAACAATGCTAGCCATCATCAAGTTATTTCTTGTTAACATTTTTACACACCACATGTCAGGCAGTCATCAAGAAAGCAAAAACCTAAAGAGTTAAATACATGGCTTTTTGTTTTTGTTTTACTGCTCTGCTTGATATACATAACGTAATGGATACTGAACTTCCATGGGTACATTTATTCTTAGGCTGAGCTCACAGTGTTATGATCGTAAACATATAATAGAGATAAAAGTTGTATGTCCCTTTTAATGTTAATTCTCTTCTAATTTTAGCCAGTTTGATCATGCATAAAATTCCGTTCAAATATTCATCTTCCAAAAACTTTCTACAACTTTCTGATATTCATTTTTCAATTCTATAGCTTTCCACATTCTCGTTTTGGAAAAAGTCATTCTAATTCGGGGCAAAAACTACTCTTTTTCCCTTATCAAGACATCTCTTTTATACCTAATAGCCCAACTTACCAAAAATATTTTTTATGTTCCAACAGATTCCATGTCTTTCTTTTAATGCTAACTGAAAATCTGCTACCTTGAGCACAGCCTTCAACAGAAGCTATGATCTGTGTTTAGTTCCTCAAAAAGGGTGATGAGATGTAGAGGGCATTTTTAGGGCATCCCTTTTTCATGCAGAGGTCCACAGACATCAAACATATGGGCCTTTGGTTCCCAAAGGTAGCTAGCCAACCCAGCATTTCCCTCAAAGATACACATTCCCAAGCCCATTTCATTGGAGGGCTCCCTGCTAACTTAGACCAAAGAAAGAGGCAGGCCACTCCAGATTGACAGGCTGTCAAAGATTTACTCAAAAGGAACTTACATTTGAGGCAATCTTGGGTAGCAGCGAGACTAGGTAGATCTCCATGTTTGCAATGCATGTCTGTCTTGCCTTTGATACCATGAGTGAAAGGAAAAAATGGGGCAGGGAGTTACTGAATGGTATATTAAGCTATATGGTTGCTGTATTTATTTCCTTTCTACTTAAAGGAATTGTTTTCATTCCCTATAATCTGGTCAACATTCCTAAGTCTGGGATGAGGGAAGGGATGTTCTGGCAGTAGCAGTTATTGGTCCTTTGGTTACTTCATTCTGTAACTCTCTTTGTGATCACGTACCCAGAATACATTTTTACAATGCCAGCCGAAGAACCATGATCAGTTGTAGTGTTTACTAAGGGTAAAGAAAAAAAATGTCATTATGTTTAGGACACAGCAGTAAGAAGCATTGTCCTGTCGTCACACAGGGAGGTTTTGCAGAACCTTACACAGGCTCCATTTACCCTATGGCAGTATTCCCTACAAGTCTCTCTATGAACTCCACTTTTTGAAGAAGTAGTATAACAGCTAAATGTGAAGACTTTTTGGATTTCCTGCAAGCTTCAATGTTTCCAGTATTTCCAGTATTTAGAGACATTCCAGCTCAAGCCATTCAGTGACTGTTTCTTCTCTGCCCCAGTTGCAGCCTTTTGGGTTTTCTCTCCCTTCTTTGTTTCCACATTCATGCAAGTTCTAATTCTTATATTAAACCCCTTATTTCTATAATACTTGTAGTGGTTCTGTTTTTCAAACTAAAATAAGAATGATAAAATACATTTTAAAACAAATAAGTTAATGAAAAATTTAAGCAGGAAGTAATCTATTAAAAATTAACTTACTTGAAAATACAATTAATGAGAATAAAAATTTGATGGATGTGTTTGACAAGAGATTAAATACAGAAGAGCAAATGATTGATAAACTGGAAGATAAGATAGTACAGAATCATGCAAGTTGAAGCACAGACAGACAAAAAGATAAAAAAGAACACATAGATTGAAAAGACGTATGGAAAATGAAAAGAGAAAAAGATCCTGCACACGTCAGTCATGATCTAGGAAAAGAAAGAATTCTCAGAAGCAATATTTGAAGACATATTGATAAATTATACTGTGGAAAAGCCAAGACAGAGAAGATCTTAAAAGCATCCAGAAATTTAAGAAACGTAACTTTCAGAGGATCAAAAATGTGCACTGCAATCATAGAGTCTATTATCTGATCCCAACAGAATTAATTAACCTACAAATAAAAACAAAACAAAAAATTGAATGCATTTGCTTTTAAGCATGCATACAGTATAAAATAAACACATGTGCAAATTAAAAAACATTTTGAACTGATTGATAATTAAAATTAAGTCATATCAAAATTAGGATAAAGCTAAATCGTAAGTTAGATGCATATAAATAGAAAAAATAATTTAATATAAGGGAAAATCTTTGTGATTTTGGATAGGTGAAGATTTTTAAATAATACATTGTAAGCACTAACTGTAAGGTAAAACATTTTTTTTTTAAATTGTACCTTAAGACATTATCCAAAGATATCATCAATAGAGTAAGAGAGAAGGTCATAGATCTGGAGAAGATATTTGTAATTCTTATATAACACAAGGGCTCACTTCCAGTTTTTTTTTTTAATCTGTAAAATTAATAGGGAAAAGCAACAGACAACACAATTTAAAAAATGAGAAAGGACTTTGTCATTTCACAAAAGAGAATGTCCAAATGACAGTCGGGTTTACAAAAATGTAAAATATAATGAAAATGCCATTTCCCTGCAAACCCACTAGAATGGCTAATTTGTTCTTAACTGATGAATTATAGAGAATGTGGCACAAGTGGAAATTTCATGGACTACTGGTCGGAATGAGAGTTAAAAAACCACTTTGGAAAATTATTTGCCATTACCCACACAAACTGAGCTGTATCTATACTGCAGAAGATGTAGTTCAACTCTTTATTTTTTTCCAGAGATGACACATAGAACAGGAGAGTTAGATCAGACTCCCAATATCAGAGGCCTTATCAAATATCAAAACTTACTAATAATTCAAAGGTTACAGATAACTGCAAGACATCAGCAATGCATATATTTTTCAAATATCTTAAACAGAATGTGTCACCTATTCATGTCTAACTTCAAGGGGTTGGGGCATGTTTTCAGAAAAAGAGAAAACCAGACAAGGATGAGTTTTAAAATACTAACAAAAGCTAACAGAAAATAACATGTCAAATCCCTTAAAATTCTGAGTAAATTGTGATGTATTAATATGTATTGTAGTTCTTAAAATGAATGATCATGAGAGAAAGAGGTCAATGTAAACTAATTATGCTTTTAAAAGTTTTCACAAAACTTACTTCCAAAATATTTTAAATATGTTATATAGACTCTGGATTATGAAATAATTGTGGAAAAAAATTGACAAACTTCAGTAGAGCCATTTAATATTTTCTATTGGTTATATTTGGAATTGCATATGAGGATGATGATGTATCATTATCTTTTCAACTCACAAGGTCTCTAAGGTTTTAAAGTTTAAAGTTGTGGATATGATTAAACATTTTTGATGATGAAGATACATGCCCATGAAATAAACTACAGGATCTTATTGTACTGTGCAAAAAGGCAGAAAAGTGGATGCCAAAATGTAGAGTAAAAGAGTTCAAAGAAACGATAAAACAACAAATTTAAAATTATATGTTATAATGTATAAACTAAAAAAAATACTATTTTTAAACTATTGCTATGTTTTCTCCTTTTTTTGTTTGTTTTTTGGCATCTTTCCCCTCCCAAACTCAGGCTGTCAATCTTCTGCTCGTATAGCCAAAAAATTTAACAAATTCTTACATATTTTAAAAATAGTGGTAAAAACAAAAAAAATTGTCGTGAGTAAATATAAAACAACATGTTTCTAGAATATTGTATGTACAATCATATACTTCAATATACTATCATGACAATAATCTTTCCATTTAAAAAGGTGACGATGTAGAAGAAATATCCATATTTATATAAGCGTTAACATAAATAGATACACTATGAATGCACTTGTTTACCTAATCCTGATATAGTTGGAAACAAGGATGAAGTTTAAAATTGGGCAGAGTTCTCCAGAATAAATATCAGGAAGTCCTTATTCACAGTCGATAATAAACTTAAAGAACTCTTTGTCCCAAGAAGTGGCAGTGGCAGGAAATTAAACTGAATTCAAAATGGTTTTTATCACACTGATAAATGATAAAACTACAAAAAGTTACCAAAAAAAAAAAAAAAAGCTGGATCATGAATCAACTTTCAGGTTAAAGTGAGGAAAATTAAGTGGTAATTGTTCATATAAAAATAATTGCTTAGAACTCTGATGTCCGATAGAAAGCCAACAGTCATATATGGCCATTTAAATTTAAATCAATTAAAATGAAATACAAATATAATTTCTCAGTTACAACAAATATATTTCAAGTCCTTGATTTTCGAATGTGACTACTGGCTACTGTATTGAATAACACAGTTTATAGAATATTTTCATCATCACAGGAAGTTCTGCTGGACAGCACTAGAAAAATGACCAGGAGTCTTACCTAAGCTCTTCCTAGTTTCTCTCTTACTCAGAGTGGAAGAGTATGTTTTATACTGCAAGAAAAGAGAAACTATGAAGGTTAAACATGATTTCCCAAACTCAGTTTAAAAAAATAATAATTTTTGTGCAATATGAAACAATATATCATAAAAAAACGTGGGGAAAGTTTGATAATAAAATATCGGAAAAATACTTCACACAACACCCCACATTAGATATTCACAGAATAGGAAACAGTAGCATATTGTATAGACACTGCAAGATTCTATAGTAAATAAACTCTTTCAACTTTGCTTACTCAAATGTTCTAAGAGAGAACTTTAACTGTTTGCTCTCCAGTGGCATTATTGTTCAAGAAAACACTATGGTATAATTCTTACTACCTATAAATGTACATCCATTAGGTATAATTTATTTACCCAATTTGTAAAGTTGTTTCTGCTTTAAAGTTTCTTTTAATAGAACAATGAATAAATTATACAACTATGAGTTTTAAAATCATTGTCTTATTTAATTCTGCTTTTCATAACAATTTTGCAGTAAATAAATATTCTCTTATTTTGAAGACTTTTTTTTTCAGTAACCTGCCTAAGGTTAACTAATTACAACATACTGGTTAAGGGAAAAGGGTTTATGGAAAAATAGGTTTCATACAAGTCCTTATACCTTTTTATTATAAAATATGATATCATTATGTTATGCTCTAGATCAAAATGCAAAGCCAATAAACAGGAAATTTATCAAGTTGAAACTATCATGGATACACCAGAGTCCACCAAAAATCTTACTATATCCAACAGCACTGTGGCCCCCAAAGAGATGGATATCATTGCTCTATACTCTTCCATAGGCTAAACACTGTGCTAATTTGCAAATAAAAGATCATAAATCAGCCGGACGTGGTAGCGCGTGCCTGTAGTTCCAGCTGCTTGGAAGGCTGAGGCGGAAGGTTCGCCGGAGCCCAGCAGGTCGAGGTTGCGGTGGCCAGGAGCGGCCACTGCACTCCAGTCTGGGCGACAGAGTGAGACTCCAACTCAAAAAAAAAAAAAAAGATCATAAAACATGATATTTTAAGGCAACGTATAATTTAGAAGATAATAAATAAATAAATAAATAAATAAATAGATAAATACTACTACATACATAGTAGTATGTAATTGCTCTAAAGCACAAAAATGGCAGCAGATTCATTTGGTGTTGGCAGAAAAGAAGCACAAGTGTACCTTGAGAAGGAAAAAGTGACCTTATTGATGAATCATGACTGAGACTTAAATGTCTGTCAAATTATTAGAGAGAAGTTGGAGAGATATTCAGTCATGGAGAAAGTCATGTGCAGAAGCAAAGTGGCATGAGAAAGCTGGAACATTTAGAACAGAACAAATATTTTGGTATTTTGGTAAGGTGAGAGAGTACAGTGCCTAGTTGAGGTATTTCTCCATAGTATGTTATGAATTTATAGTTTATCATATTGGGATAAGGGGCTACTGAAGCAATTAAAGCATAGAAATGGTACAATTTCATGTGGGTGTCAGAAACCTAACTCAGTGAAGATACTAAATTGGCTAGAGGACAAGAAACAGGACAACAAGTTAAGAGAAAATTGCAATTATTCTGGCGAGAAATTTTGAACAATAGATCATGATAAGTGTAGACCTAGTCATGGGCAATAGTAATAGAAACGTGTTGAAAAAACAAATGCTGAGTTTTAGACACACTGCTATGAAGGTGCTTATGGAACAATCATGTAAAGATGTTCAATAGAAGGGTTAATAAAGAAATGTAGAAATGTTGCCTCTAGGAATGAGCTCTAAATTCAGTGATATTTAGGTGGGAATTATACATTCTTAGGCATGGATAAGAGCATCCAAGAAAAGAGTTGCAGGTGAAAGGAGGAAGCAAAACTGTCGCTGAGTTTTGAAAAACACAGATATTTTAAAGGTTAACTTTGATCTCTTACTAAAAATTCCACTCCTCTATTCTTATCAAGAATATCATCACTTTTAAGGATTCTACTTTATGTTTTACCCAGGTTAGTACAGGATAGAAACTTTCAGAGTCATAATAGTGAAGGAGGTAATACTTATTAGGGTCAAGGTCAGAAAAATACCAGTATAACAATCTAAATATGGGCTTTTCCTTTTTTAATACTGTAAGATCTTGATCATTATCAAGGGGTATCCAACCTTAGAGGCAAGAGATTACTGAATTACCAGAAATTTCCAGTCTGTATCTTCCTAAGGCCACCTGTCCAATCTTTAATTCTGTTTATGTGTCTGAGCAGGTAATTAGTAATTCACTTGTAATTAATTTCATCATTTTAAAAATTAGTACACTTTAATATTGCTGCTCATATAAAGACAACTCTTTAATAATTATCGCCAAACAGTTTTTCTCACTATTCAAACTGTACTCAGTTGCATTTTTTAGCTAAGTTTGGCAGAAAAAGTAGAATGTAGACATGTGGAAGTGAAAGAAGAGCTGGAGAACATTCTTTAAGATTGCATGAATGTGAATGAGCAAATGCTTTTTGTTATAGGCAATGAAAAACTGAAGTGGGAAAGTCTGAGAGGAGACCTTGTATCATGGAATTGTGAAAGACATGCGGAAGGATTAGGAAAGGAACATCTTAAAGAAGGAGGAGTCTGGATTTCATTTTACAGTATTGGGATTTTATTCTGTTAGTACTTCTGTGGTAGCATATGCATGCCTACTGAGATAGACCTTGAATCTGAATAGATGTGGTGGCTATGGAAACAACAATTTAAAAAATAACAAAGGATTACATTTATAGGGACAGAGAAAATGATTAAAATGTCAGCTATATAATGTGTTAAATTCAATCCGAACTTCGATTAAAGTATAGGGAAGAGTCTGATGGTAAAAATAATTGAATAAGAGCAAGTTTCTTCTAAGATTGTGATTTATATGTTTTGAGTATAGACCAGAAACTCTAAGGCTGAAGACATGCTGAATAAAAATAACATATGTGGGGAAAAAAAGTCAGCATGTCATGGGAAACCCTATCATTTCTAGGACCTGAGAGTTATCATGTCAAAATCTGAAATAAAGACTTTACATAATTGATAGTGGTCATTCTGAATTGATCTAATAATGTCAAATGATCAATCAAGCTTATTAAGTTTAAAATCTGAAGATTTGAAAGGTTATGTTTGATGCAACTTAATGAAGTGTATGTGAATGTTCAATGACAGTGTGCTTCATCAAAAAATCATTCGCTTACGTGGTACCTTTTGTGACACAGGATTAGATCAACAGCCATACATCCAATACAATATGAGTGCCAAAGGAAGTGTGATATGCAAAAATCAAAAATACATTTCAAACAGTTAATAAATTTAGAGTAAGTTAAAGCATATGAAAATAGCTTCAAATAAACAGGTTTTAAATTGTGATGGTATCATTAAAGTTAGGATAGAAATTTTCAGTTACTATATTGAAGGAGGTAATCCTTGGATATGTTCCATCATTTTTTAAAAGTATAATTGGTTTAGAATTAAAATCAATAACATAACACCAACTAGCAGCTAACAGTACTGCTGAGTAGGCCTCTTTTGTCAGACCTGCTTATATAAACAGGCACGAAATAGCTGAACTTAGCATGTAATATATTTGCATGTAAATTGTATTTCCCAAATTTTTAAAAACAGTTTATCTTAGGTAAATTGAGTTACCTACTTTAGAATTTACAACAATTTGCATAACTAGACCTTTAAAAATTGGTGACTAAATGTTAAATTTGGTCCATCCTGTACATGAGTAATTAAATCCACACCTTCGTTTATTGAGGTCTAACTGAGATAATTTTTGTTTTATTAAACCAAAGATATATCTCAGTGAAGAAAAATAATCCTGATGGCAGTTTGCTCCATATAGTACATTACAGAAAAAAAGATTATTTCAACTTCAATATAAACTATTCTTTTGAACTATTTTCCTTTGAAACAAATGAGGCAGTGGCATAGCAAAGCAGAACTAAAAAACATAAAACATGAGAAATAAGTGTTTTATTTTCCCTTTGCTCTTAAATTAAAGGTTGTGCTAAAAATTACATTATTTTAGTCAACACCACTCTTCGTAGTTAAATCATAAGGGCAGTTCCATTAAATTCAGAAACAACAAAAAATATACAATGCTACTTATATTTCTAAATATTTTCCTGGTGTATACCATTTTTGTAAAAAACAAATATTATAAGAAGAAATGCAATTGACTGTTAACTCATTGAAGATATACAATATAATCTGAGTTAAACGTAGTTAGAAGCCGGTTTCGGTGGCTCAGCCTATAATCCCGTGCTTTGGGAGGCTGAGGTGAGTGGATTGCCTGAGCCCCCGGGTACGAGACCCACCTGGGCAACTTGGCGAGACCTCATCTCTACAATAAATCAAAAAATCAGCCGGGCATGGTAGCACATGCCTGTAGTTCCAGCCACTTGGAAGGCTGAGGCGGAAGGATCACCGGAGCCCAGCAGGTCGAGGCTGCGGTGGCTGGGAGCAGCCACTGCACTCCAGTCTGGGCGACAGAGTGAGACTCCAACTAAAAAAAAATGAAAAAAGAAAAAGAAAATTTTAAAAGGTAGTTAGAGTTTAATAAGATAGAGTCTAAATGGTCAGATGTTTTAATTATGAGAATAATGCTCAGTGTTGGCTAGTGAAGTAGGTCCTCTTAGGCACTGTAGGTTGAAATACAAATTGCACACCTATTCTAAAACCATTTGGCAGTTAATGGCAAGAGCTTTTCAAAGACGCTCCTTTGTGTGACCAAAGAATTTTGTTTCTAAAAATCTACAATAATAAAATAGTAAAACTTGAGGCATAGAATGGTGAAAGAAAAATATTTTTTAAAAAGTTATAAATGAGACAAAATTGGAAGTAGTAAACGTTTGACTGCAGATAAGTTAATAAATAAAATATCTATATAAAAAATCCCATATAGCTATCTAAAAATTTTAGAAGAATATTTAATGATATGGCAAAATGCACAAAATATATGTAGCATGAAAAAAGGAGAAAATACAATTTCATAAATTATATAATCCAGTTTGGTGAAAATAAAAATAAATACATATATCATATATATATATACAAGCTAAAAAATCTGAAGCATAGATGATGATAATGAAGATGACATATACATAGATAATAGAGAGATAGATAGACAAACACACAGATAGGAAGTAGTTACACTGAAAACCGGCATTTCCTGGTAGAATTATGGGTAAATTTAATTTTCATGTTTTTATGCGGTATGAAAAACATATTTTCTTTTTCTTATTTTAAAAATAACATGCTGTAAACATGTAGGACATTCATTTTACTACAAAATCTGCCACATGTCTATTACTAAGAGAATCACAGTTTAAATATTAAACCCCAATAAATACTTTATTTGGGGGAAATTTGACCCATTAGGCATTTTGTCCTCTCATTCCTGAATATGCCTTTAAAACATGATCCATACAGAAATCAGCAGAGAGCTGTATAACCATTAAATAATGACATTGTAATCGCATGCCCTGATTCAGAAATAACGTGTAGGTTAATAAATTCTTCATAAAAATGACACTATCTTCACAGAAGGGCACTACCGGAGATTGCTGGTTGATTAAACCTCCAGCAAGACACATTTGTTTTCTAGTTCTATACTTATTGATTTGGTAGTAATAACTGCAATGCAGAATTACTGCTTGCACTTACCTCAGTACAAGAATCCCTGTTGGTTTTTATCAGAACATTATGTTTCCTACTTTGCTTTTCAATTTCCTGGATGTATCAAGAAAAACAAAATGAGATTTTTTTTTAAATGGCACTTGAGACTCCAAATTTAGATAGCCTGAAAATACAATGAAAAATGTAAAGCGTTTCCATGAAAACAAAGACAATTCTAACATATTAGAAATTAAATTTACAATTTATGCTGCTGACACAAAACTCTTAATTTCAAATATTTTTATTTCTATATTAGAATAACATCCAATATTTAGATACCCTCACTTCATTTTCATAGTATTTATTTTCTATAATGGGCTTTTTAAAGGAAGTTTAAAGTATCTAGTTGAAGCAAATATGAAGTATAAATTCTGTAATATGCTTTTTTTTTGGTTTCCAAAAAAAATTGCTAATATACATTCTGAATCACAGTAACAAAATTCTGCTTCCAGAAATATAAAGATTCAGTGGTGTAAAAATTTTATTTTCAAATGACATAATGATAGCCTTTTTTCCAGCACTTCAATATCCCACAATAAAATGGCAAGGTGACAAGTAGTAATAGTGTTTTCTGCCCATTCTAGATATAGTCATAAATTAATTTAGATACCTTTCAGCATTTTTCCTTTTTTACATTAGGACAAAGATAAATTCAAGATGTATTTTAAGTGTCAGTAGAGTGTTAGGAAATACAGCAAACTATTATTTCTAAAAGTATTCTAGCCTAATTTGGTTTTCACTTATTTTATAAATTTTGAAATATTTTGGAGGTAAAGTTTTTTAAATAATCCCTAAACCAATTCAATTTAGACAAATTTAGATGAATATATTTTTAGACCCTTACAATTCTAATTAGATTTTATCCTTTGTATTAATCGGTGTAGGATAGACTAGGAAAACAATGAAAAGTTATTTGTTGTTCCTATAACCCAGGGAATTTCCAAGTTTACAGAGTACTGGAAGTGTCTACGTTCCAAAAACTTTTGAGGGTCAAGACTGAGGGCAACTTCGCTAAATTCAGTGTGTAGTTTCCATGATTTTTCTGGGGATTATATTCTGTCAGTCAGAAGGGGAATAAGCATGGAGGAGTACATTTAGGAGATGGAGGCCAGGGCAGATCCATATTTCTTAAAAGATAATACTGACATATAAACATGACTATCCTGAAAGGGAGGATGGAAAGTGTAGTCCAGGAAAAATGAAAATATATTTCTTAGAGAACTGCAAGACATCATTACCCAAGTTGACCCCTTCACCCATGTGTGCAATTTCCCATTGTGAACACACTTAATCCTACCCATGTGAGACAACCTAACTATTCTCCAGTTACAGAAGTCAGCCCAAAATACATTAGGCTTCACTTTGGTTCATCATGTTCTAATACCTATGAATTGAAAAAGAAGTTATGAATTATCTCACACCATCCTCGCCATCAGAGTGAGATCAGGATTAGTATATGAACACTCCTATTCAGGAAAGGGGAAAATGAGAAACAGAACAATCTCTGATTCATGGCAGGACAAAATCCATCAAGGTGATATCATGACAAGTCCCTTCCCAGATACATGGAGAAAGTGGTTTCTTTTTGTTGTTGTTTTAATTGTATCCAGAGTCTGATCTCTGGGGCATAGTTCCCTCTTCAATGAATGTTGTGACCACTGGCTCTGTTCTTTTTGATTGTCTTCAATGGCCACATATGAAGTGGGTAAGGTACAGGATGCCCTATTTAGGAATTTCACAATTTGGACAGCCATTTTCCTGCTGCTGAAATTCCTGTAACCAAAGGGTTGGATTATGGATGGTTTCTCTCTCTCTCTCTCTCTCTCTTTCTCTCTCTCTCTCTCTCTCTCTCTCTCTCTCTCTGTCTGTCGTACACACACACACACACACACATACACACAAACATACACACACACTGTTCTATATCTTACACACACACACTTTTTGCTTTCATTCTAGTCTTACTCTTGAATAGAATGGTTTTCAGTAATCTTTATTTTATACAACATTGGACTTACAGAAAAGCTGTAAGAATGATGCTAACGTTTTTATATCTTCATCACTCAAATTTCTGACGTGTTAATAATTTTAGGGGTTTGGCATTTCTCAGGCAATACAATTTAATTAAAAATGCACATGCTTCTGATATATTCCATATTCCAGTCATTTCCATTTTCTAGTAAATGCTGCCAAAGTCTTTTCCTAGACATAGTACTCAAGTTGGCTCTATCAAGTTGGTTTGATTTTTTTTGCTCTTCCTCTTTCTCCACACGTGCCTTGCTCTCTCTCCATCTCTCTCTCTCTCTCTCTCTCTCTCTCTCTCTCTCTCTAGTCTTTAAAAGGACATATGATGCACTGGAAGCGAGTGGGAAGACAAAACCTCTTAAGTTGATTTTTGTACAAACTGAAACTCTTTGATTATACTATCTTATTATGCCTTTGGTTCTCTGAGTCCTTTTCAGTCTTATCTCCTATAATTCAGGGTTCAGAGGAGTTGTGTGTTCCAGTTCTGTGTTGCTTTAATCTCTGACTTTCTTTATTCCCTTCAATCTCTGTTTAAAGAATCCACTAATTCTTCCATGAGCTCAGCTATTTCTTGGAATTCATGGGTCAGTGCAACAAATAACAATAACACATTTATTGTTTTTGGTTTTTTTCATCATTTCCAAGAGAGGTACTAGTTCAGTAGGCATTGTTCCACCTTCCAAGTAATTGCAGGTGTTTTTGAAATGCTTTGCACCCACATAACTCATATTTACATTTTTTGCTGATTGCTATAAATATTTTCTCACCATCAACTATATGATCCTCATTTTTGTTAGAGCACAAGTGAATGTAACAACATATTTTATTTTTTAACGTAGCACTCCAGGTCAATATTTTGGTCTATTATTTTGGATGAGCTGGGTTATAGACAATAGAACTAAGCACATAATGATTCAAGACAAAACATACTCATGGAATTGTCTATGGAAATTCAGATCAATGATCAAGCTTGGGGCACTAAGGGAATTCTGATTTAAAGCAGAAGGAAAGGAAAACAGTGTGAAGGAGTGCTTAAAGGTGATTTTATAGAATCAACCTGGAAATGTGCATGCTTCCTCCTCTTACATTTTATTCATGAATTCTTGGTTACATGGTCACAGCAATCTTCAGGAGAAGTTGAGAATGTAGGCTTAGCAATGTAGAAATAAAGGTCAGGTGGGCAGATGTCTACCTCACTTTTGAATTTCTCAAAAGTAGTTCCATAATTCATAATTATCCAAGTATAATATGAAAATATAAAAGCAGGTAAAGAAAAATAAAAGTTAAAGTAAAATAAATTATCCATATAAAACAACAGTAACCTCTACTTTTATAGTCATTTCATAATTTGCATTTTATAAATTAACAGGAAAGTCTTTTGTTCAGTTACTTGAGTAAATATATGTATCCCCCAAGCCACTGACTCTTCGCTTATACGTGTTTTGATGATTATGATAATAATTTTAAAGTTAGGCTAGAAGGCTCTATAGATTATGGAGTAGCATTTATTTGGCAAAAAATCTGACAAGAACAGAAAATGGAGTAAACTATAATGAAACTATAGTTTTTAATAATCTGTGACTTAGCTATAATTATGTCAGTCAAAAGGCAAATATTACTTTCCTTTTTAAGAAAATTAATAGTTTTTAACAATAGGAAGAATTTTCTGTGTCTATATAATTCATTTTTATGAAGGTTGTCATGTCTGCTTTTCTAATATAATTCAGGATTTTTTTGTGGTAAATAAAAGAACACTGGATTTCAAGGTGTATGCCCAATAATGTATTGTTAATACTGAATCTAGAGTATATGTGAGTAATGTATTGTTAATACTGAATCTAGAGTGATGTATAGAGTAATGTATTGTTAATATTGAATCTAGAGTATATGTATATTATCTGTGTCTAGCTGACACATTTGCAACAAGGACATTTTATTATATTGTGAATTTGGTCAAAGAAAATAAACTATTGTGGCAGTTATTTCATGTATAAGTAAACATTGGAGATAATATTAATGATATTTATTAAGCATTGATTATATATTAGAATTTATTTAATACTTGCAAAACAAAATGAGCTAGATTCTATCATTATGCCTTTACATTTGCAGATAAGAAAATTGAAGTTTGGTATAGTTTAATTACTTGCTCAAGATCCAAAAAATGTAAAAGTCAAATAATAAAGGTGTCCATAGAGACAAATTATCAACATCCATTTACATGATCCTAAAATTCAGTACACATTTTTAGTACATATTTATATTTTAATAGCAAATGTTATATAGCATTTAATCTGTAATAACATGCTTCTAGGACCTTTACTCATTTGATACACAACTAAATGAAGCAGCTACT